>WNWK01003169.1:80000-92500 GCA_009830355.1 Cherax destructor
GAGGGGTCGTGCAGTGGGAGTCTTGATACAGTGAGAGGGGTCGTGCAGTGGGAGCCTTGATACAGTGAGAGGGGTCGTGCAGTGGGAGCCTTGATAAAGTGAGAGGGGTCGTGCAGTGGGAGCCTTGATAAAGTGAGAGGGGTCGTGCAGTGGGAGCCTTGATAAAGTGAGAGGGGTCGTGCAGTGGGAGCCTTGATACAGTGAGAGGGGTCGTGTAGTGGGAACCTTGATAAAGTGAGAGGGGTCGTGCAGTGGGAGCCTTGATTAAGTGAGAGGGGTCGTGCAGTGGGAGCCTTGATAAAGTGAGAGGGGTCGTGCAGTGGGAGCCTTGATACAGTGAGAGGGGTCGTGCAGTGGGAGCCTTGATACAGTGAGAGAGGTCGTGCAGTGGGAGCCTTGATACAGTGTGAGGGGTCGTGCAGTGGGACCTTGATACAGTGTGAGGGGTCGTGCAGTGGAACCTTGATAGTGTGAAAGGGGGGTTGCAGTGGAACCTTGATAGCCTATAAGAAGTTGAACACGAAGGCTCCTTGACAGACTATCAGGTCTTACAAGACGTCTTTGAAAAACTGGGGTCGTACTGGGGGACCTTGATTGTATATGTCAGGTCGTATACCTGGTGCGTTTTTGTATTTACGTGTGACAGCAAAATAAATCTTATTCATAATGCATATATCGGTTGTCAAATATATTTTCTTTTACACACAGGCTATATACACAGCTTTAAGAGTAGGTATGACAGATGGAGTCAGCCCCCGTTACGGCCAGGAGCTTAGACTCAACTATCGGAACCACAAGAACCTAAGTACAAATAAACAAGCGCGTGATACCTGACCAGTGAAGAGGAGGGGACAGGAGCTATGACTCGTCCCCTGCAACCACTATTTTCCTGTACATGATTCTTAAATGCGTTGTGGCTCTTGTGTAGTGAATTTATTAGGGACATAACAATAATATATTCTATATATTAATGTATCATAACTATGTATCGTCAGAATTAAAGAATTCAATAACTGTCTCACTGAATACGAAGAGTGTGGTAATGCAGTCAATAACAAACAGTCTATACAGAGAACTGGTCTAAAACAAGGACCCAATGCAAGAGAATATACAATTGCAGTAGTATAATGTGCCATGATGTGGGCGAAACGTTGTCAACAAAGCATAGCATTATATTGCATTAGGTCTCATTTTCCAAGCATGGTCCATCCTAACCCAATAATTAACACACGCTATTTAACTGAATAAATAATCTCCTCAAAATCATAATATGCTAGTTATAATGACAGAGGATGTATAACCTTTTACTATCACAGAACAGATGTTATAACATATCTCTTTCACTCATCAACAGATTTAAACATATTTACTACTCACAGAACAGATGTTATAATCATATTTACTACTCACAGAACAGAGGTGTTATAACTATTTACTACTCACAGAACAGATGTTATAACATACTTTACTACTCACAGAACAGATGTTATAACATACTTTACTACTCACAGAACAGATGTTATAACATACTTTACTACTCACAGAACAGATGTTATAACATACTTTACTACTCACAGAACAAAGGATGTTACAACATACTTTACTACTCACAGAACAAAGGATGTTACAACATACTTTACTACTCACAGAACATATGTTATAACATACTTTACTACTCACAGAACAAAGGATGTTACAACATACTTTACTACTCACAGAACATAAATGTTATAACATATTTTTACTACTCACATAACAAAGATGTTACAACATACTTTACTACTACAGAACAAAGATGTTAAACATACTTTACTACTCACAGAACATATGTTATAACATACTTTACTACTCACAGAACATATGTTATAACATACTTTACTACTCACAGAACAAAGGATGTTACAACATACTTTACTACTCACAGAACAGATGTTATAACATACTTTACTACTCACAGAACAGATGTTATAACATACTTTACTACTCATAGAACAGATGTTACAACATACTTTACTACTCACAGAACAGATGTTACAACATACTTTACTACTCACAGAACAGAAGATGTTATAACATACTTTACTACTCATAGAACAGATGTTACAACATACTTTACTACTCACAGAACAGAAGATGTTAAACACTTTTACCAGAACGATTTACAACACTTACTACTCACAGAAAGGTATAACACTTACTACTCACAGAACAGAAGTTATAACACTTACTACTACAGAACAGATGTTACAACATACTACTACTCAAGAACAGATGTTACAACATACTTTACCAGAACAGAATTTATAAATACTACCGAACAGTGTTACAACATACTATACAGAACAGAGTTACAACATACTTTTCACAGAACAAGATGTAAATACTTACATCACAGAACAGATGTTACAACATGCTTATACTCACAAACAGTTTACAAATGCTTACACTCACAGAACAGAGGCAGTACAGAGGATGTTAAAATTATCCAGAGTTTGTTTACACAAGGGCAGATGTCAGGGAGCCGAGTTAAAACTCAGATCACTGAGGCTGCCGGCTTCTGAGTATATCTTTCACTAGCTGGACTGCGCGCTAGCATAAACAGCCTTACTAATCAGGTGATCTGGTCTGGGACCTGACTCCAGGAATCTACTGCAGGTACACGCCCCTTTCTACATCTACCTAGTCAGCAATCGTGTAAAAAGCAATATATCTTACTCAATTAGTTATTCAAAGCATCCCCAGTTTTCCAAGGGGTCCCCAAACAACTCTTGGAATAGTTTTGCTATCCATAGATAGTCAACTAATCCCCTATCCTCCAACAGGTCCCCTTCTTAGACTATTTGGGATATATTTTGTACAATTCACAGAACCAGAAATCTTTTTGATAAAAACATTGAAGAAACATTCTTGGACATGGAATTTTTTAAGGCTGGTCACTGGAACACGAAACTGAAGATTGCATCGCTAAACCCTGTGCAAGTAAATCAGTGCAAGGCGTACTAGAGGCTCGATCCTCCGTCATTTAATAGTCGTCTAGAGTTTCCTCATCAAAGTGCGGGGGAAAGTAGGGAAGATAATTGTTCCAGCCTCGGTATTGTGACTTAGTATTATTATCTGCCAAGCTCCCCTGTTGGCTTTTAAAATTAACATATTTTACACAGATCTTCTTTCATGACCTCTTTCATCTCTCTTACATCTTTATTTAACTTCTTTGACGCATTGGTTATCAATCATTTTCAAGTGAAATGTGTTCCATGTGAGACAGTTCATGTTTCACCTCACTTCTCTTGTGTCATACTCCTAATATGTGTGTGTGTGTGTGTGTGTGTGTGTGTGTGTGTGTGTGTGTGTGTGTGTGTGTGTGTGTGTGTGTGTGTTGTGTGTGTGTGTGTGTGTGTGTGTGTGTGTGTGTGTGTGTCAAGTATCACGTCATGGTCACTGAAAAGTAGGTCACTTCACTCATGGAACGACCTCCTATCTGTCTTATCAAACGACCACTATCCCCTCGTTAAGGGTGTGGCCCTGCGGCCATCCCCTCGTTAAGGGTGTGGCGCTGTGGCCATCCCTCGTTAAGGGTGCGGCCCAGTGACCCTCCTGTCGTTAAGGGTGTGGCACTGTGACCATTCTCTCGTTCAGGGAGTGGCTCTGTGGCCATCCTCTCGTTCAGGGAGTGGCTCTGTGGCCATCCTCTCGTTCAGGGAGTGGCTCTGTGGCCATCCTCTTGTTAAGGGTGTGGCACTGTGGCCATTCTCTTAAGGGTGTGGCACTGTGGCCATTCTCTCGTTAAGGGTGTGGCCCTATAACCATCCTCTCGTTAAGGGTGTGGCACTGTGACCATCCTCTCGTTAAGGGTGTGGCACTGTGACCATCCCCTCATTAAGGGTGTGGCGCAGTGACCATCCCCTCGCACAAAGTCACAATATTAAGAAGCATACACCAAGACATTTCGCCCAAGGGTGAATTTTTACCCTAAGCGAAACGTAGTGGTGACCTCACAGCTGTTAATAACATGTCTCGCCACCAGGAAACACTAATCCATTATCTGAAGCAACATTTTTTCCAGTGCTTCTAGAAACGTTATCCAGACACTTCAGACATGTCTAGGCGGTCATTACTACTACTACTACTATTGCTACTACTACTGTTACTACTACTACTATTGCTACTACTACCACTACTGCTATTACTGCTACTACGACTATTATTACTAGTATTCCATTTTTTACTGCTGTTGTTTCTAATAAATACATTCATATAGAAAATGAAATAAAGTATGAACAACAACAACAACAATAATAATAGTAATAATAATAATAATAATAATAATAATAATAATAATAATAATAATAATAATAATAATAATAATAATAATAATAATAATAATAATAATAATAATAAAAATAATAATAATAATAATTTATTTTTTATTAACACATCGGCCGTTTCCCACCAAGGCAGGGTGGCCCGAAAAAAAGAAAAACTTTCATCATCATTCACTCCATCACTGTCTTGCCAGAGGCATTCTTACACTACAGTTATAAAACTGCAACATTAACACCCCTCCTTCGGAGTGCAGACACCATACTTCCCATCTCCAGGACTCAAGTCCGGCCTGCCGGTTTCCCAGAATTGCTTCATAAATGTTACCTTGTTTACACTCCAACAGCACGTCAGCATCCTCTTGGAGTTCCAAAATGCTTGCTGGAAGTCCAAGCCCATCGCACACAAAAACCTCCTTTACCCCCTCCCTCCAACCATTCGTAGGTCGACCTCCTACCCCGCCTTCCCTCCACTACAGATTTATACACTCTGGAAGTCATTCTATTTTGTTCCATCCTCTCTACATGTCCTTCTAATTTCCAAGCTACGAATTCTCTGCATTATATTCACCCCACACATTGCCCTCAGACACGACATCTCCACTGCCTCCAGCCTTCTCCTTGTTGCAACATTCACCACCCATACTTCACACCCATATAAGAGCTTGGTATAACTATATTCTCATACATTCACCTCTTTGCTTCCATGGACAAAGTTCTTTGTCTCCACAGACTCCTCAGTGCACCACTCACCTATGATTCACCTCACCTTTCATAGACCCATCTTACAATAACTGCCTCCTCCTTTAGTTTATAAACCTTCACCTCTCTCTTACTTCCTGCTCTCATTTTCCTTGTATCCCATCTACCTTTTACTCTCACTGTAGCTACAACTAAAAAGTGATCTCATATATCTGTGGCCTCTCTATAAACATACACATCTTGAAGTCCACCCAACAGTCTTTTATCTACCAATACGATCAGCTTTAAAAGTTTAAACCAATCTGAAGAGGCATTCTGTAGTTATCTCATATACATCTATATCTCATATTACACTAGAAATAAATTTGAACCCGACTACAAGTAGCATTATAAAGTTATCGGGCTGAAGGTATTAGTAGCAGCAGTAGTAGCAGTAACAGTAGAAGTAGCAGCAGTAACAGGAGAAGTAGTAGTAGCAGTAACAGTCGAGGTAGTAGTAGCAGTAACAGTAGAAGTAGTAGTAGCAGTAACAGTAGAAGTAGTAGTAGCAGTAACAATAGATGTAGTAGTAGCAGGAATAGTAGAAGTAGTAGTAGCAGTAACAGTAGAAGTAGTAGTAGCAGGAACAGTACATGTAGTAGTAGCAGAAATAGTAGAAGTAGTAGTAGCAGGAATAGTAGAAGTAGTAGTAGCAGTAACAGTAGAAGTAGTAGTAGCAGGAACAGTAAAGTAGTAGTAGCAGTAACAGTAGAAGTAGTAGTAGCAGTAACAGTAGAAGTAGTAGTAGCAGTAACAGTAGAAGTAGTAGTAGCAGTAACAGTAGAAGTAGTAGTAGCAGTAACAGTAGAAGTAGTAGTAGTAGGAACAGTAGATGTAGTAGTAGCAGGAACAGTAGAAGTAGTAGTAACAGTAGAAGTAGTAGTAGCAGTAACAGTAGAGTAGTAGTAGTAACAGTAGAAGTAGTAGTAGCAGTAACAGTAGAAGTAGTAGTAACAGTAGAAGTAGTAGTAGCAGTAACAGTAGAAGTAGTAGTAGCAGGAACAGTAGAAGTAGTAGTAGCAGGAACAGTAGAGATAGTAGTAGCAGTAACAATAAAAGAAGTAGTAGCAGTAAGAGCAGTAACAGTAGTAGTAGTAGTAGCAATAACAGTAGAAGTAGGAATAGCAGTAACAGTAGAAGTAGGAATAGCACTAACAGTAGAAGTAGGAGTAGCAGTAACAGCAGTATTAGTAGCAATAGTTGTAGTATTAGTAGCAGTAGTAGTAGCAGAAGCAGTAGTAGTATTAGTAGTAACATCAGTAATAGAAGCATTAGTTGTAGCAGTATTAGTAGTAGTAGTAGTAGTTGTATTAATAGTAGTCGTGGTAGTTGTAGAAATGGTGGTAGTAGTAACAGTATTAGCAGTAATAGCAGCAGTAGCAGTAGTAGTAGCAGCAGTAGTAGTAACAGTAGTAACTGTAGTAGTAGCAATAGCATTAGCAGTATGAGTAGTAGTAGTGGAAGCAGCAGTAGTAGTAGCAGCAATAGTAGTAATAGTAAAAGTAGTAGTAGCAGTAGCAGCAGCAGCAGCAGCAGCAGTAGCAGCAGCATAGCAGCAGTAGCAGCAGCAGCAGCAGCAGCAGCAGCAGCAGCAGCAGCAGCAGCAGCAGCAGCAGCAGCAGCAGCAGTAGCAGCAGCAGCAGCAGCAGCAGCAGCAGCAGCAGCAGCAGCAGCAGCAGCAGCAGCAGCAGCAGCAGCAGCAGCAGCAGCAGAGCAGAGAGAGCAGAGTAGAGAGCATTAGCAGCAGTAGTAGTAAGACATGTGAATATTGTCTTGTTTTTTCCTTGTATCAGGATCTGGGTTTCTTTCAAGAAAATGCCAGATAATAATTACAAAATGAGGCAGTCAGAATGTTGACGCAGCCCAGCAAGTTATTACCAGCGCCTTCATTATATTTACCATAATTATCATTCAGGTAGGTAAGACTGACACTATGGTAGGTCAGGCACACACGAGCACACACACACACACACACACACACACACACACACACACACACACACACACACACACACACCAGCACGTTTTCATGGAAGGGAAATCCTGTGTCACAACCCTACTGGAATTCTATGACAAGGTGACGGCAGTAAGGCAAGTGAAAGAAGGGTGAGTATATTGTATTTTCTTGGACACTAAGAAGGTTTTTGAGTTCCACACAAGAGATTAGTGCAAAAGTTGGAGGATCAGGCAGGAATAACAGGAAAGGCACCGCAATGAATCGGAGAATACCTGCCAGGAAAGCAACAGCTAGTCATGGTACGTGACGAGGTGTCGGAGTGGGCGCCTGTGACGAGCGGGGTTCTACAATGGTCAGTCCTAGGACCAGTGCTGTTTCTGGTGTATGTGAATGACATGACGGTAGGGACAGACTCAGAAGTATCCCTGTTTGCAGATGATGTGAAGATAATGAGGAGAATTCAATCGGACGAGGATCAGGCAGGACGACAAAGGGATCTGGACAGGCTGCAAGTCTGGTCCAGCAACTGGCTCCTGGAGTTCAACCCCACCAAGTGCAAAGTCATGAATATCGGGGAATGGCAAAGAAAACCGCAGATTGAGTACAGTCTAGGGGGCCAAAGACTGCAAACCTTACTCAAGGAAAAGGATCTTGGGGTGAGCATAATACCGAGCACATCTGATACGCACATTAAAAAAATATTTGCTGCAGCATAGGGGCGCCTGGCAAACCTGAGAATAACGTTTTGACATGTAAGTAAGGAGTCATTCACGACACTGCACACCGTGTACGGTAGACACATACTGGAGTATGTAGCACCAGTATGGAATCATACCTGGTCAAACGTCAAGAAATTAGAGAAGTTGCAAAGGATTACAACAACGCTAGTTCCGGAAATGAGGGGTTCATTCTACGAGGAGAGGCTAACAGAACTCAACCTGACAACACTGGAGGACAGGAGGGATAGGGGGGATATGACAATGACATAAAATACTGAGAGGAATTGACAAGGTGGATAGGGACAGAATGTTTCAGAGATGGGACACAGCAACAAGGGGTCACAAATGAAAACTCAGATGAGTCACAGGTATGTTAGGAAGTACTTCTTCAGTCATAGAGTTGTCAGGAAGTGGAACAGTCTAGGGAGTGGTGTAGTGGAGGCAGGATCCATACACAGTTTTCAGAAGAGGTATGATTAAGCTCATAGAGCAGAAAGAGTGGACCTAGTAGCGACCAGTGAAGAGGCGGGGCCAGGAGATATGACTCGATTCCTGCAACCACGATTAGGGGAGCCCCACACACACAATATAGATTGGCTTAAAGTAGGTTAGGATAAATTAGTATAAGATATATGGAGTTATATAATGCCACATTCACCAACATATCAAATACTTCTCAAGTAATTAGAGAGATATTCAATCTTGCTCAGACAGGAGGACTATTTAGGACCATAGGATAGACGATCCTTAAACTGTGTGCAAAGCTCTTAACATGACCCACTTCTGCATACGAGAGAGAGAGAGAGAGAGAGAGAGAGAGAGAGAGAGAGAGAGAAGAGAGAGAGAGAGAGAGAGAGAGAGAGAGAGAGAGAGAGAGAGAGAGAGAGTGGAAGAGAGATGAGGAGAGAGAGAGAGAGAGAGAGAGAGAGAAGAAAAGAGAAAGAAAAAAAGAAAAAAAAGAGAGAGAGAGAGAGAGAGAAGAGAGATGTAGCACAATCTACTCATAGTAGTAAATGTAAGTGTAATAGTAGTACTACCCATGTAAAAAAAGAGAAACAGAATAAAGAGCTGATAAATTAAAAATTGAAGTTCAAGACTTAAACAGTTTCACACCAGGTTTGAACCCTCTGGGAAATGATGAAGAGATTCTCTCTCCTCTCTCTCTCTCTCTCTCTCTCTCTCTCTCTCTCTCTCTCTCTCTCTCTCTCTCTCTCTCTCTCTCTCACACACACACACACTCAGCATGATAAATAGTGAATACATCAGAGACTACTGAGATTTAGTGAAATTTGCTGCTCCACTGGTCAGGGCAACTGATTAGCAAAGTTTATTTTCAGCAGCGACGTTGGTACAATGTCAATTATATATATATATATATATATTATATATATATATATATATATATATATTATATATATATATATATATATATATATATATATATATATATATATATATATAGGTTGGTAGACACAACCACCCAGGAGGTACTACCATCCAACGTCTTGTTACTTCTACTTACACTTAGATAACACTACACATGCATGTACAAGCATATATATATACTAACTCTTCTGTGCTTTCTTCTATTTTCGTCCTAGTTCTTGTTCTTGTTTATTTCTGCTTATGTCCATGGGGAAGTGGAACAGAATTCTTCCTCCGTAAGCTATGCGTGTCGTAGGAGGTGACTAAATGCCGGGAGAAATGGGCTAGTAGCCCCTTCTCCTGTATAAACTACTAAAAACAAGGAAAAAAACATTATAAAATTGGGATGTTTGAATGTGCGTGGATGTAGTGCGGATGATAAGAAAGAGATGATTGCTGATGTTATGAATGAAAAGAAGTTGGATGTCCTGGCCCTAAGCGAAACAAAGCTGAAGGGGGTAGGCGAGTTTCAGTGGGGAGAAATACATGGGATTAAGTCAGGAGTATCTGAGAGACTTAGGAAGGGGTAGCAATAATGTTGAAGGATCAGTTATGGAGAGAGAAGAGGGAATATAAATGTATAAATTTAAGGATTATGTGGATTAAAATAATGGTCGGATGTGAAAAGTGGGTCATAATAAGTGTGTATGGACCTGGAGAAGAGAAGAGTCTACAAGAGAGAGAGAGAGATTTTGGGAGATGTTAAGCGAGTGTGTAGGAACTTTTGAGCCAAGTGAGAGAGAAATTGTGGTAGGGGACCTAAATGTTAAAGTAGGAGAAGCGTTTAGAGAGGGTGTGATAGGTAAGTTTGGGGTGCCAGGTGTAAATGATAATGGGAGCATTTGATTGAACTTTGTATAGAAAGGGGTTTGGTTATAGGTAACACATATTTTAAGAAAAAGAGGATAAATAAGTATACAAGATATGATGTAGGGCGAAATGACAGTAGTTTGTTGGACTACGTATTGGTAGATAAAAGACTGCTGGGTAGACTTCAGGATGTACATGTTTATAGAGGAGCCACAGATATATAAGATCACTTTTTAGTTGTAGCTACAGTGAGAGTAAAAGGTAGATAGATGAGATACAAGGAAAATGGAAGCAGCAAGTAAGAGAGGAGTGAAGGTATATAAACTAAAGGAGGAGGCAGTTAGGGTAAGATATAAACAACTCTTGGAGGATAGATGGGCTAGTGAGAGTATAGGCAATGGGGTAGAAGATGTATTTGGAAAGTTTAAGAATGTAGTGTTAGAGTGCTCAGCAGAAGTTTGTGGTTACAGGAAAGTGGGTGCGGGAGGGAAGAAGAGCGATTGGTGGAATGATGATGTAAAGAGAGTAGTAAGAGAGATAAAGTAAGCATATGAGAGGTTTTTACTAAGTAGAAGTGATGCAAGGAGGGAAGAGTATATGGAGAGGAAAAGAGAGGTTGAGAGAATGATGAAGCAAGGTAAAAAGAGAGCAAATGAGAGAGTGGGTGAGATGTTTTCTACAAATTTTGTTGAAAATTAAAAAAAAATTTGGAGTGAGATTAATAAGTTGAGAAAGCCTAGAGAAAGAATGGATTTGTTAGTTAAAAATTGGAGAGGAGAGTTATTAAATGGAGAGTTAGAGGTATCTGGAAGATGGAGGGAATATTTTGAGGAATTGTTAAATGTTAATGAAGACAGGGAAGCTGTGATTTCGTGTATAGGGCAAGGAGGAATAACATCTTATAGGAGTGAGGAAGAACCAGTTGTGAGTGTGGGGAAAGTGCGTGAGGCAGTGAGTAGAATGAAAGGGGGTAAAGCAGCTGGGATTGATGGGATAAAGATAGAAATGTTAAAAGCAGGTGGGGATATAGTTTTGGAGTGGTTAGCGCTATTATTTAACATTCATCTAATTCACTGTCCAGTAATAATAAAGCATCATTCTTCTAATTCACTGTCCACTAATAATAAAGCATCATTCTTCTAATTCACTGCCCAGTAATAATAAAGCATCATTCTTCTATCAAATTTTAGAAACTGCAACATTTGCAACCTATATTCTGATAATATAATATGTATGGAATATGGTAAAGTATGTAAGGATTGGCAGAGAGCGTGCATAGTTCCTTTGTATAAATTCAAATGGGACAACAGAGAGTGTAAAAATTATAGGGGAATAAGTCTGTAGAGTATACCTGGTAAAGTGTATGGTAGAGTTATTATTGAAAGAATTATGAGTAAGACGGAGAGGAGGATAGCGGATGAACAAGGGGGCTTTAGGAAAGGTAGGGGGTGTGTAGACCAAGTGTTTGCAGTGAAACATATAGGTGAACAGTATTTAGATAAGGGTAAAGAGGTTTTTGTGGCATTTATGGATTTCGAAAAGGCATGATAAGGTGGATAGGGGAACACTGTGGCAGATGTTGCAGGTGAATGGAATAGGAGGTAGGTTATTGAAAGCGGTGAAAAGTTTTTACGAGGATAGTGAGGCTCAAGTTAGAGTATGTAGGAGAGAGGGAGATTATTTCCCAGTAAAAGTAGGCCTTAGACAAGGATGTGTGATGTCACCATGGTTGTTCAATATATTTATAGATAGAGTTGTAAGAAAAGTGAATGCTCGGGTGTTGGCAAGAGGTGTGTGATTAAAAGATAAAGAATCTAACACAAAGTGGGAGTTGTCACAGTTGCTCTTTGCTGATGATACTGTGCTTTTGGGAGATTCTGAAGAGAAGTTGCAGAAGTTAGTTGATGAGTTTGGTAGCGTATGTAAAAAAAGGAAATTAAAAGTGAATATAGGAAAGAGTAAGGTGATGAGGATAAAAAAAATAGGTAACGAAAGATTGGATATCAGATTGGAGGGAGAGAGTATGGAGGAGGTGAATGTGTTCAGACATTTGGGAGTGGACGTATCAGCAGATGGGTCTATGAAGGATGAGGTGAATCATAGAATTGACGAGGGGAAAAAAGTGAGTGGTGCACTGAGGAGTCTGTGGAGACAAAGAACTTTATCCATAAAAGCAAAGAGGGGAATGTATGAGAATATAGTTATACCAACGCTCTTGTATGGGTGTGAGACATGGGTTGTTAATGTTGCAACAAGAAGAAGGCTGGAGGCAGTGGAGATGTCATGTCTGAGGGCAATGTGTGGTGCGAATATAATGCAGAGAATCCGTAGTTTGGAGATTTGGAGGAGGTGAGGTGTGGGATTACCAAAACTATTATCCAGAGGGCTGAGAAGGGGTTGTTGGAATGGTTTGGACATGTAGAGAGGATGGAACGAAATAGAATGACTTCGAGAGTGTATAAAGCTGTAGTGGAGGGAAGGCGAGGTAGGGGTCGGCCTAGGAAAGGTTGGAGGGAGGGAGTAAAGGAG
>WNWK01003169.1:97500-177340 GCA_009830355.1 Cherax destructor
GGCCAAAGACTGCAAACCTCACTCAAGGAAAAAGATCTTAGGGGTGAGTATAATACCGAACACATCTCCTGAGGCGCACATTAATCAGATAGCTGCTGCAGCATACGGGCGTCTGGCAAACCTAAGAATAGCGTTCCAATACCTCACTTAGGAATCGTTCTAGACTCTGTATACCATATACGTCAGGCCCATACTGGAGTATGCAGCACCAATTTGGAACCCACACCTGGTCAAGCACGTCAAGAAACTAGAGAAAGTGAAAGGGTTTGCAAGAAGACTAGTCCCAGAGCTTAGGGAATTGTCCTACGAAGAATGGTTAAGGGAAATCGGCCTGACGACACTAGAGGACAGGAGGGTTAGGGGAGACATGATAATGACATATAAAATACTGCGAGGAATAGATAAGGTGGATAGAGACAGGATGTTCCAGAGAGGGGACACAGAAACAAGGGGTCACAATTAGAAGCTGAAGACTCCTATGAGTCAAAGGGATGTGTTGTCTTGGTTTTCTCTGACAGAGTGCTGGCTTCCTCCGATAGTGCCCTTGGCCTTCGTGACAGTGTCCTTGGCTTCTTCTTGGCGTCCTATGCCAGTGTCCTTGACTTCTTCTGAGAGAGTCACATACTTCACCTAAGTATCTTTGGCTTCCTCTAAGTATCACTGGTTTCCTCTCACAGAATCATTGGCTTCCTCTAAGTGTCACTGGTTTCCTCTCACAGTATCCTTGGCTTCCTCTAAGTGTAACTGGTTTCCTCTCACAGTATCCTTGGCTTCCTCTAAGTGTAACTGGTTTCCTCTCACAGTATCCTTGGCTTCCTCTAAGTTTCACTGGTTTCCTCTCACAGTATCCTTGGCTTCCTCTCACAGTATTCTTGGCTTCCTCTGTGCACTGGTTTCCTCTCACAGTGTCCTTGGCTTCCTCCTCTCACTCCTTCACTCAACAAAGATAAGGCATAGTCACGAAAACTGACTTATTTACATTTTCTTCACATAATATCAGCAGTCTCTTCTCCACCTCCTTGCTTCCTCGGATTTTTACTTCCCCCCCTCTCTCTCTCTCTCTCTTTCTCTCTCGCTCTCGCTCTCTCTCTCTCTATCTTATTGAGTGTTCTCTGGAGTATATCATTCTTCTGTTTTAGGTCTTTTTTTTTCTCTCTCGCTTCCCTCTTTCTCTCTCTCTCTTACATTCTCCCAATCTCCTCCACCCATATCTCCCTTTTCATCGAATCAGAATTCTCCCCTTAGTCCTTCCCTTACCTACCTACCAACACATACACACACACAAACACACACACACACACACAAACACACACACACACACACACACACACACACACAAACACACACAAACACACACACACACACCTTGCTAATAACACCTCATTATCTGCACACCTCAGGCTCGTCTCTGCTTGCCAGTTTTAAGGTGAGGATTCAACCTTTTTTCCTTGCTTCGACATTCTACTGACGTCTGGGTCCACTTTCCCAGCCCTTCGGTCATGTTGGCTCCTTTAGGTTACTTTCCCTTCATGGTGGTGTGTACTAGTACACTATTCGTGTACTAGTACACTATTCTTGTACTTCCAGGATGTTGTTTCTCATCTGTAGGCAACTTGTATCAGTTTCGTATCTTCCATAGAAGGTGAGGGAATTAATGGGTCACCTTACCCTAGCTGATAGTGTAATTCCCCCAGGTCACTTATCCCAGCTGACAGTGTAATTCCCCCAAGTCACCTTCCCCTAATTATACATTAACCCCCCACCCCCACCCCCAGGGTTACTTACACCTAATTAACACAATAATTCTGAAGGTCAGTTTCGCAGCAATTTTTTTTTCTTTTTCGAAATTTTCATTGAAATGTTCCTTTGTATTGTTTGTTATATTTCAACGTTACTTTTCCCCAGAGGCACTCTCATTCGACACTTCCCTTAGTGGTTCTGTAATGGGGTACTTCCTTAGTGGCACTAGCTACACCTCCCTCATAACACGCTTTCCTACGGCAGTGCCCCCTAACCTGGTACATAATACACTTCCCAGTGGCACTACCCCATCCCCCCAACACACCGTAGCTTTCATGGCACTGCAATCGTGTTCTCCTGTTGTACACCTTCTGCTGTACACTGTTTCCTGTTGACAGATTCCTAATATTATTTGACATACTCCTCAGTTTTAGACACTTTCCGAACACTTTTTAATGTGACTGTTACTTTCCTATCACTTACTAATGTGACTGACACTTTCTGAACACTTTACTAGTTGAGTGACACTTTTCAAATACTCAGTAATAGGATTGACACATTCTGATTGAATCTACGAACATTTTCTGATGTTTTTGACACTTTTTGACACTTTATAATTTGATTCACTCTCTTTGGCACATTTTCTCGAACACTTATTATATAGTTGGCACTGTTTTCAAGCACTTCCAGATGTTTCTGACACTTTTCGAATACGTTATAGTGTGCTTGGCACTTTGAAAACCATGAAAATGCGACTGCAACACTCTTTGAACACTTTCTAATGTATTTGAACCCATTTCCGAACACTTCCTAACATATCGAACACTTTCAAAACACAGTGACACTTTTTAAAACTAAAAAAAAACACTCCTTGAAAACTTTCAGAATTTTAGTATATCAAATTAGGTCACTTTCTCTTGTTGACTGCCTTGAAAGATACCTTTTTTTTCTCATGGTTGTAACACACCTTTTTTTGGCCCCTTTCTCTCCTTCCCCTAAAAAAAAGGGGGTGAATTTTTTTTCTCAGTCGTATAAGCTTTTCTCATAGAGACAAAGGACCTTTTCCAGGTAATATAAGGGCCTTTCCAGACTAGGTAGGGACCTTTCCAAGGTGGGTCTGAGCAGCGGTAAGGTGGTACTGAGGTTGTGGAGTGATATGGGAGGACTGACTCACACCTCCCCTCTGCCCAACCTCCTCCTCCTGACAGTGCTGCTCACTGCTGCTGGCTGAGAGTCCGCGGGTGGGGGTTGTGGGTGGGGGCGCGATTGGGGGCGTGGGGTGAGTCGTGGGTGGCGTGTGGTAGTGGTGACTTTCATTGGTAGTAGTGTTTGTATAAGTGGTCATGGTGGTGGTAGTAGTTTAAGTAGTGGTATTTATGATATTAGTAGTGGAAGGGGTGGTTATAGTTGTGGCAAAAGTAGTGGTAATGGTGATAGTATTTGTAGTGGTGGTAGCTGTGGTATTAGTATTGATAGGGGTAGCGGGGGTAGCTGTGGTATTAGTAGAAGTAGTAGTGATAGTGGTGGTAGTGGTAGCAGTGGTAGTATTGGTGGTAGTGGTAATAACTTTGGCATTAATAGTGGTATTAATATTGGTAGTAGCGGTAGCGATGGTAGTGGTGATAAGTGTGGTATTAGTAGTGGTACTGGTGGTAGCTGTGGTATTAGCAGTGGTAGCTGTGGTCTTGGTAATAGCTCAGGTTACGTTAGGTAAGGTTTGTCACGAAACAGGACAAGTGTTTCCTGACGCGAGTCTTAGTCATGTGACCGAGGCCTTCCGCTGGCTTACCCCTCAACCCCTTTAAAAAATATGGTCTTAATTAAAACCATTAGATTACCTAATGGTGATACCTATGGTATTAGTGGAGGTAGTGGTGATAGTGGTGGTAGTAGTGATGGTAGCGATGGTAGTAGTGGTGATACTGATGATGGTAGAAGTGATGACAGTGATGGTAGTAGTGGTGGTAGCGTTGGTAGTGATCGCAGTAGTGGTGGTAGTAGGGGTAGTAGTTGTGGCAGTGATGGTAGTAATGGTGGTAGTAGTGGTGGTTGTTGTGGTACTGATGGTAGTGGTAGTAGTGGTGGTAGTAGTGGTAATATTGGTGGTAGAGGTGGTAGTGATCTTAGTAGTGGTGGTAATGGTGGTAGTACTGGTGGTAATAGTGGTAGTGATAGTAGTAGTGGTAGTGATATTAGTAGTGGTAGTGATAGTAGTAGTGGTGGTAGTGATGGTAGTAGTGGTGGTAGTGGTGGAAGTAGTGGTAGTGGTGGTAATAGTGGTAGTGGTAGTAGTAGTGGTAGTGGTAGTAGTGGTAGTGGTGGTAGTAGTGGTAGTGATGGTAGTAGTGGTGGTAGTGATGGTAGTAGTGATGGTAGTAGTGGCAGTAGTGATGGAAGTAGTGGTGGTATTAGTGGTAGTGATGGTAGTAGTGGTAGTGGTGGTAGTAGTGGTAGTGATGGTAGTAGTGGTGGTAGTGGTGGTAGTAGTGGTAGTGGTGGTAGTGTTAGTGGTGGTAGTAGTGGTAGTAGTGGTAGTAGTAGTGGTAGTGATGGTAGTAGTGACGGTAGTGGTGGTAGTAGTGGTAGTGGTGGTAGTAGTGGTAGTAGTGGTAGTGGTGGGGGTAGTAGTGGTAGTGGTGGTGGTAGTAGTGGTAGTGGTGGTAGTAGTGGTAGTGGTGGTAGTAGTGGTAGTGATGGTAGTAGTGGTGGTAGTAGTGGTGGCAGTAGTGGTGGTAGTAGTCGTGGTAGTAGTGGAAGCATTGGTAGTGGTGGTAGTAGTGGTAGTGGTGGTAGTAGTGGTAGTGGTGGTAGTAGTGGTAGTGATGGTAGTAGTGGTGGTAGTAGTGGTGGTAGCAACATAAACTAGTGTTCGTCTTATACAACACGAACTAAAAAAGAAAACCTTAAAAAGGCAGTTAAAAAAAAACATAACTTAAAATCTAAATTAAAAAAAAAGTCTTATTCTTAAAAATCCTAATCTTCCTAGAAATACCTTATTTAAAAAAGCCTAAGAACAACAAAAATTACTTAATATAAAAAAAATAAAATAAAGGAAAGCTAATAATATATATTTTTTAAAAATATAAATATTTTGATTTAAGCAAAATTCCACAATACATTAATTTTAAAGTGGGAATTTTCTCAAAGTCATGAGATGTATATGGATCATTTATCTTCCGTCATTAAAGGTGAAAATACCATGTGCAAATAACGGAAGTTGAGACTAAAGAGACTAGAACCAAAGGAGATCCAGTCTCTAATGATATGATATTGGTTGAGACTTCAAGTCTATGTACCAAAGACTCAGGAAACACCCGGTGATTTGTAGGTCTCCACCGTGTACACGCTGGTCTACACCGTGTACACGCTGGTCTACACCATGAGCACGCTGGTCTCCACCTTGTACATGCTGGTCTCCACCGTGTACATGTTGGTCTACACCGTGTACACGCTGGTCTACACCATGTGCACGCTGGTCTCCACCATGTGCACGCTGGTCTCCACCGTGTACATGCTGGTCTCCACCGTGTACACGCTGGTACACTGTATACAGGCTGGCCTTCACTGCATACAGGTTGGCCTTCACTGTATACAGGCTGGCCTTCACTGTATACAGGCTGACCTACACTGTATACAGGCTGACCTACACTGTATACAGGCTGGCCTTCACTGTATACAGGCTGACCTACACTGTATACAGGCTGGCCTTCACTGTATACAGGCTGACCTACACTGTATACAGGCTGGCCTTCACTGTATACAGGCTGGCCTTCACTGCATACAGGCTGACCTACACTCCATCACTCACTAACACCTCCTCAACCTTCCCCTCCCCCCGACAACCTGTCACTCTACTCATGGAGGCCTGATGCCAACAGGTGTTATCAAACACCTGCGCTGATTCCATCTCCTCCAGGTAATCCCTCTTCCTCCCTCACCCAAGTCTCCATCACTTTTCCCTGGCTTATGCTTCCCTTCCCATCTATCAAAGTTCCCTCTTCCCATCCTTCTTAAATCACTCAGCTGTTATTTCACACACTGTTTTGCGTGGTATCAATACAGGTGTTTGTAGATGCGCGGATGCAGGTGTTGATGGTGGACTCCCATATCAATCAACCTGTTATTACCCGCGGCTCGCAGTCCCAAACAGCCATTACAACCCAGTGAATGACCAAAAAGCAAGAGAGAGATAGCTATCTCATACGAACGATGTGTGATAGCAGGTTTGTGTGATTCTGCTAGTATATACAAGTAACATATGGTGGCCATCACTTCGCCTGAGCCCAGCAGGAAGACCAGAGCCCCGCCGGCGAGTCCTTCAGAGTAAAGCCAATCAAAACATCGTCTCAAGTGGCAATAACGAGAGAGAGAGAGAGAGAGAGAGAGAGAGAGAGAGAGAGAGAGAGAGAGAGAGGAGAGGAGGGGAGGGCGGGAGGGCGGAGGAACCGAGACGTAGGAGATGAGCTGTGAGATCCCTTAGAGCTTTAAGGAAGAGAGAGAGGAGCCTAACTCACGAGCCAAGCTGTGAGAGCCCTGAATGTGAGACAGGAGGCTTGTGCTACCTTCACCTTACCTAAGGCAGGTAAGCAGCAGAAGCAACAACAGCAGCATCAGCAGCAGCAGCAGCAGCAGAAAAGAAGAAAAAATCGTCCGATTTCCATTGGGATCCCTTTCTGTGTCCCTCTCAGATTGCGTCCCTAAACAGTCAAATAAATCTCACTTATCTGTTTACTAACAGATGAACAGGAGATGCCATTAATGAAGTGCCAGCAGTTACAGTGACTTCAGCAGTCTGTGTAGTGCCAACAGCTCGTGCATTGCCAGCACTGTAACATAGCAGGAGAGTCTGTCTGACACCCTACACTTAGTCCACTCACACCTGTTAAGATGTTCATCACACCCGTTAAGATGCTCATCACACTCGTTAAGATGCTCATCACACTCGTTAAGATGTTCATCACACCCGCTAAGATGTTCATCACACCCGCTAAGATGTTCATCACACCCATTAAGATGTTCATCACACCCGCTAAAATGTTCATCACACCCGCTAAGATGTTCATCACACCAGTTAAGATGTTCATCACACTCGTTAAGATGTTCATCACACCCGCTAAGATGTTCATCACACTCGTTAAGATGTTCATCACACCCGCTAAGATGTTCATCACACCCGTTAAATGTTCATCACACTCGTTAAGATGTTCATCAAACCCGCTAAGATGTTCAACACACCCCTAAGATGTTCATCACACCCGTTAAGATGTTCATCACACCCGCTAAGATGTTCATCACACCCGTTAAGATGTTCATCACACTCGTTAAGATGTTCATCACACTCGTTAAGATGTTCATCACACCCATTAAGATGTGCATCACACCCGTTAAGATGTTCATCACACCCGTTAAGATGTTCATCACACCCGTTAAGATGTTCATCACATCCGATAAGATGTTCATCACACCCGCTAAGATGTCCATCACACCCGCTAAGATGTTCTTCACACCCACTAAGGTGTTCATCACACCCCTAAGATGTTCATCACACCCGCTAAGGTGTTCATCACACCTGCTAAGATGTTCATCACACCAGCTAAGATGTTCTTCACACCCACTAAGGTGTTCATCACACCCCTAAGATGTTCATCACACCCGCTATGATGTTCATCACACCAGCTAAGATGTTCATCACACCCGCTTAGATGTTTATCACACCCGCTAAGAAGTTCATCACACCCGCTAAGATGTTCATCACACCATTAAGATGTTCATTAAACCCACTAAGATGTTCATCACACTAAGATGTTCATCACAGCCACTAACATGTTCATCACAGCCACTAACATGCTCATCACAGCCACTAACATGTTCATCACAGCCACTAACATGTTCATCACAGCCACTAACATGTTCATCACAGCCACTAACATGTTCATCTCAGCTACTAACATGTTCATCTCAGCCACTAACATGTTCATCTCAGCCACTAACATGTTCATCTCAGCCACTAACATGTTCATCACAGCCACTAACATGTTCATCTCAGCTACTAACATGTTCATCTCAGCCACTAACATGTTCATCTCAGCCACTAACATGTTCATCTCAGCCACTAACATGTTCATCACAGCCACTAACATGTTCATCACAGCCACTAACATGTTCATCACAGCTACTAACATGTTCATCTCAGCCACTAACATGTTCATCACAGCTACTAACATGTTCATCTCAGCTACTAACATGTTCATCACAGCCACTAACATGTTCATCTCAGCCACTAACATGTTCATCTCAGCCACTAACATGTTCATCTCAGCCTTTAACATGTTCATCTCAGCCACTAACATGTTCATCTCAGCCACTAACATGTTCATCTCAGCCTAATGTTTAGCCTTAACATGTTCATCTCAGCCACTAACATGTTCATCTCAGCCACTAACATGTTCATCTCAGCAACTAACATGTTCATCTCAGCCACTAACATGTTCATCTCAGCCACAAACATGTTCATCACAGCCACTAACATGTTCATCTCAGCCACTAACATGTTCATCTCAGCCTTTAACATGTTCATCTCAGCCACTAACATGTTCATCTCAGCCACTAACATGTTCATCTCAGCCTTTAACATGTTCATCACAGCTACTAACATGTTCATCTCAGCCACTAACATGTTCATCACAGCCACTAACATGTTCATCTCAGCCACTAACATGTTCATCTCAGCCACTAACATGTTCATCTCAGCCACTAACATGTTCATCTCAGCCTTTAACATGTTCATCTCAGCCACTAACATGTTTATCACAGCTACTAACATGTTCATCATAGCTACTAACATGTTCATCTCAGTCACTAACATGTTCATCTCAGCCACTAACATGTTATATCTCAGCCACTAACATGTTCATCTAAGCCGCTAACATGTTCATCTCAGCCACTAACATGTTATATCTTGTTACAAAATGACACGATATCTATTAACAATAGATATCTCCAGTGAACACTAGAAAGGAAAGCCCTTCTAGCATCCAGCCTGTTACTGGGCTTTTGCAACAAAGTCAGTATCCTGGTTCAGTTATCCGACATATTATATAGGTTAAGGGGATTGCAACTGATAGGGTACTAACCAAAGTAAATGATTTAAAAGATTTATTAACAAAGTGAGAAAATCTAGGGTAGCAAAGTAAATCAAATATAAAGATATTAATTAAGATATCAATTAGGATAATTAGGAGGGTAGCTCCTACACTGCTCTTATATACAATAAGTCTGTGCTGAGGGCACATATATATATATATAAATGACTCAGAAGTACCATCAGGTACAATGTCAGTAATAACAATAATATTTACAAATAATAATAAATGTGTGTACGAGTGTGCTCCCGGTAACTATAACTCGACTCAACCAGTGTACGACAGAACAACTTCTCATAAGCTAGCTGTACTAACAAATTGACAACCAGAACAGCTTGATTGTCTAGTAAAATGACCACTTCGCAGAACAGCACTATAACAGGCAACAGCAACACAGCATCAGGAACAAGGAGATAGAAAATCGACCCTAACTGGGGACCATCAGTAGATCCTCCAAAACAGTCATAAAACTCCCTTACTGCTGAAACTAGGTTCAGCATAAACAATCCCAAACTGTGGCGGTGCACAGATGCCTTATCGAAGTAGGTCCAGAGCTAGAGCTTGAGACCTGAGTTATCAAAGAGTGTCAAAGTGACACACAACCCAGAACAAAGTCGAATAATCACTGTCTAGTCTATTCTCTGTGAACAGAGTTACACAGAGTTCTGAGAAGTATGCTTCGCCTCACCCACGAATGCATACTCTACCCAACAGAGTCTAATGTCGAGAACAACAAGAGTGAGGTGTTGACTCGACGGTGGTCAGCAGGCCAGAGAGAGAGAGGAAGGAGGAACAACCACCCAGCTCAGGTGTGTTCAGAGACTGACTCCTCCCAGCAACTAGACGCCGGCAGCATAACAGTCGTTTGCCAACACCAAGGCAGTTACTACACACTCTCGAGCACAACAATAAAATATTACATCCTACCTAATAAATATAGCTAAGTTAAATAATAGTCTAATAATAATATAAAGCAAAATATTAACGATTTAGCTATAATCGAGAATATTAGCAATATAAAATTATAGAAAATGGAAATATACATTATATACATTGAGGCCCAGTTCAAGGGGCGCAATATATCTTAGCCACTAACATGTTCATCTCAGCTACTAACATGTTCATCTCAGCCACTAACATGTTCATCTCAGCAACTAACATGTTCATCTCAGCCACTAACATGTTCATCTCAGCCACTAACATGTTCATCTCAGCCACTAACTTGTTATATCTCAGCCACTAACATGTTCATCTCAGCCACTAACATGTTCATCTCAGCCACTAACATGTTCATCTCAGCCACTAACATGTTCATCTCAGCCACTAACATGTTCATCACAGCCACTAACATGTTCATCACAGCCACTAACACGTTCATCTCAGCCACTAACATGTTCATCTCAGCCACTAACATGTTCATCTCAGCCACTAACATGTTCATCTCAGCCACTAACATGTTCATCATACAACAAAATGAACGTCATGATCTCCGATAATTTAATGAGCAATATGTTAACATCGTTGACTATGCAGCAGGTATCAAACCTTAGCTCATTTATTGGGATAAACGTCGCTATCCTAATCCAACTCTTGTCAAAGCCACTAACAACGTGAGCTGCAAATACCCCCCGCTAAGGAATCCTGTATCTTATCAAGCTTTCATCCTAGGGAACCTTCATCACATGAAACCTCCATTCTAGGAATCCTTCATCCTAATACCCTTCTATTCTAGGAATCCTCCATCCTAATACTCTATCCTAGGACTCCTCCATTCTAATAACCCTCTATGCCAGGAATCCTTCATCTTAATACCCCTCTTTCCTAAAAAACCTTCATCATAATACCCTCTATCCTAGGAATCCTTCCTCCTAATACCCCTCTATTCTAGGAATCCTTCATCCTAATACCCCTCTATTCTAGGAATCCTCCATCCTAATACCCTTCTATTCTAGGAATCCTTCATCCTAATACCCCTCAATCCTAATACTCCTCCATCCTAATACCCCTTATCCTAGGAATCCTTCTTCCTAATACCCCTCTATCCTAGGAATCCTTCCTAATACCCCTCTGTCCTAGGAATCCTTCATTCTAATACCTCTCTATCCTAGGAATTCTTAATCCTAATACCCCTCTATCCTAAGAATCCTTCATCCTAATACTCTATCATTGGACTCCACCATCCTATTACCCCTCTATCCTAGAAATCCTTCATCCTAATACCCCTCTATCCTAGGAATCCTTCATCCTAATACCCCTCTATCCTAGGAATCCTTCATCCTAATACCCTCTATCCTAGGAATCCTTCATCCTAATAACCCTCTATCCTAGAACTCCTCCATCCTAATACCCCTCTATTCTAGGAATCCTTCATCCTAATACCCCTCTATTCTAGGAATCCTTCATCCTAATACCCTCTATTCTAGGATCCTCCATCCTAATATCCCTCTATTCTAGGAATCCTTCATCCTAATACCCCTCTATTCTAGGAATCCTCCATCCTAATACCCCTCTATTCTAGGAATCATTCATCCTAATACCCCTCTATCCTAGGACTCCTCCATCCTAATACCACTCTATTCTAGGAATCCTTTATTCTAATACCTTTCTATAATAGGAATCCTCCATCCTAATACCCCTCTATCCTTGGAATCCTTCTTCATAATACCCCTCTATCCTAGGAATCCTTCAATCTAATATCCCTCTATCCTAGGAATCCTTCATCCTAATACTCTATCCTAGGACTCCTCCATCCTAATACCCCTCTATCCTTGAAATCCTTCAACCTAATACCCCTTTATTCTAAGAATCCTTCATCCTAATACACTATCCTAGGACTCCTCCATCCTAATACCCCTCTATCCTAGAAATCCTTCAACCTAATACCCCTCTATCCTAAGAATCCTTCATCCTAATACTCTAACCTAAGAATCCTTCATCCTAATACTCTATCCTAGAACTCCTCCATCCTAATACCCCTCTATCCTAGAAATGCTTCAACCTAATACCCCTCTATCCTAGGAATCCTTCATCCTAATACCCCTTTATCCTAGGACTCCTTCATCCTACTACTCTATACTAGGACTCCTCCATTCTAATACCCCTCTATCCTTGAAATCCTTCAACCTAATACCCCTTTATCCGAGGAATCCTTCATCCTAATACACTATCCTAGGACTCCTCCATCCTAATACCCCTCTATCCTAGAAATTCTTCAACCTAATACCCCTCTATCCTAAGAATCCTTCATCCTAATACTCTATCCTAAGAATCCTTCATCCTAATACTCTATCCTAGAACTCCTCCATCCTAATACCCCTCTATCCTAGAAATCCTTTAACCTAATACCCCTCTATCCTAAGAATCCTTCATCATAATACTCTATCCTAAGAATCCTTCATCCTAATACTCTATCCTAGAACTCCTCCATCCTAATACCCCTCTATCCTAGAAATGCTTCAACCTAATACCCCTCTATCCTAGGAATCCTTCATCCTAATACCCCTTTATCCTAGGACTCCTTCATCCTACTACTCTATACTAGGACTCCTCCATTCTAATACCAATCTACTCTAGAAACCCTTCATCCTAATACCCCTCTATCCTAATACCTTTCTATCCTAGGAATCCTTCATCCTAATACCCCTCTATCCTAGGACTCCTCCATCCTAATACCCCTCTATTCTAGGAATCCTTCATCCTAATACCCCTCTATCCTAGAACTCCTCCATCCTAATATCCCCTCTATCCTAGGAATCCTTCTTCCTAATACCTTTCTATCCTAGGAATCCTTCATTCTAATACCCCTCTATCCTAGGAATCCTTCATCCTAATACTCTATCTATGGACTCCTCCATCCTAATACCCCTTTATCCTAGGAATCCTTCATCCTAATACCCCTCTATCCTAGGAATCCTTCATCCTAATACCCCTCTATCCTAGGACTCCTCCTCCATCCTAATACCCTCTATTCTTGGTATCCTTCATCCTAATACCCGTCTATTCTAGGAATCCTTCATCCTAATACCCCTCTGTTCTAGGACTCCTCCATCCTAATACCCCTTTATCCTAGGAATCCTTCATCCTAATACCCTCTATCCTAGGAATCCTTCATCCTAATACCCCTCTATCCTAGGACTCCTCCTCCATCCTAATACCCCTCTATTCTTGGAATCCTTCATCCTAATACCCGTCATCCTAATACCTTTCTATCCTTGGAATCCTTCATCCTAATACCCCACTATCCTAGGACTCCTCCATCCTAATACCCCTTTTTCCAAGGAATCCTTCATCCTAATACCTCTATATCCTTGGACTCCTCCATCCTAATACCCCTCTATTCTAGGAATCATTCATCCTAATACCCCTCTATCCTAGGACTCCTCCATCTTAATACCTCTCAATCCTAGGAATCCTTCATCCTAATACCTCTCTATCCTAGGAATCTTTCATCCTAACACCCCTCTATCCTAGGACTCCTCCATCCTAATACCCCTCTATTCTAGAAATCCTTCATCCTAATACCCCTCTATTCTAGGAATTCTTCATCCTAATACCCCTCTATTCTAGGATTCCTCTATCCTAATACCCCTCTATTCTTGGAATCCTTCATCCTAATACCCCTCTATCCTAGGACTCCTCCATCCTAATACCCCTCTATTCTAGGAATCCTTGATCCTAATACCGCTCTATCTTAGAACTCCTCCATCCTAATACCCCTCTATTCTAGGAGTCCTTCATCCTAATACCACTCTATCCTAGGAATCCTTCATCCTAATATCCCTCTATCCTAGGAATCCTGTATCCACACCAGAATGCGACCCACGCCAGGTACCTACGTACTGCTAGGTGGGCAGGGGTAGCACAAGTAAGCAGACGTTCCCAAACGTATGCTATTTGATCCATAAAACCGTATGGATCAAATAGCGGCTTAGGAATGGAAGGCCTTTAGACTCGATCCTAGGAATGGGAGGATAAGTTCAGTTCCTGTTCCTTGGATCAAGAGCCAATCACTCTCCTTGAGTGTCTCGTCACTCAAGGATCATAATAAAGATATTATACTTAGATGTTAAACTTAGTTTAATAACTTTATTATGCATCCCATACCCATCCTGTGGGTGGTAGCCACCCCATACCCATCCTGTGGGTGGTAGGCATCCCATACCCATTCTGTGGGTGGTAGCCACCCCATACCCATTCTGTGGGTGGTAGTCACTCCATACCCATCCTGTGGGTGGTAGTCACCCCATACCCATCCTGTGGGTGGTAGCCACCCCATACCCATCCTGTGGGTGGTAGTCACCCCATACCCATCATGTGGGCGGTAGTCACCCCATACCCATCCTGTGGGTGGTAGCCAAAATATTACAGAGGTACACAATGGGTCCAGGGAGTGGGGTGCAAAGTTTTGATAGCTGAACAACTCACAGTGGTAATGAACAATTGACATGTTTATATCTGGTCACAATCGTAATGATTTATAAGATATTATCTGTTTATCGCACTAATTCCATATTTTTTAAGCAATTTTGTGTACTGACAAATTTGTCCACAAAGAAAACTTAACCTAATGAGTAAGGTCCCGGACAGATGGCCAACGGACATTTCACAGAACGGACGAAATGGCATTCATCACCTAACCTAATTTTCAGTTCAGTCTGTTGTCCGTTCGGCCAAAAGGCTGTCGGCGCAATGTCCGCTCGGCTAATTGTCCTTTGGTCAAATGTCTGTCTGCCAAGTGTCCGTCGGTCATCTGTCCGGCCACGAATGAGTACAATCCTCTCCATAAGACGCATTAACCATAAAAATTGAAGCTTTCTGAAGAGGTAGACTCAATTAAATTTACCCTGATTTATGAGTGAAAATTTTCATATTATTTTTCAAATAAAATTGGCAAAACGATTCTTACACACTGCAGTAATAATCCCAACTCTCTTTATGAAAGTTTGAACCCGATCTGAATAGATTTTTTTAAGTTTTGGAACAGAAAAACAATTTCTGGAATGGGTTTTGGAACGGTGATCACAGGTCACCTGCAAGTGCTTAGAACTTCATGAATCCTTCCCCCGATACAGCAGACCAGCGATGAAAAAAAGGTTGAAGGCGATCGAATAATTCGTTCTCACGTCATAAACAAAAGTCTGGCCAAAAAAACAAACAAAAAAAAACAGGGAAACACCTCAAAATATTCCTTCCGGACATTAGATTACCTAATTCCAGATATTTCTGTTGCTACTCAAGTAGCAAGTAGCTCTTCCTCCCTCTCCTGGTCCTCTTCCTCCTCCTCCTCCTTCTTCTATGCCATTCTGACAGCGTCATATAAAGTATTTGCCAACAAGATCCCTCTAAATATATCTCACTTGGCTCCTTGCCTGTCCCCTTCTGAGTGCCATCATGTAACACGCTGAAGTATGTTACATGGTACACATGTACTACTTTCCAAGCATTCCTCCATTTCTCACACTCCCTCTCTCACCCTTTCTCTGACTCCCACTCTCTCTCTCTCACCCTTTCTCTCATTCTCTCACTCTTCCTCACACTCCCTTCTTCCCCTTCCCTCCCTATCTCTCAAACATCAAGAACAGTTTGAAGTGTTGAATGAATCCATTACTCGAATCGATGGATTGAAACTGCAAGGCAGAATATACAACTCGAACGTAAATAAATTCTATTTGCAAACAGAACTACATCATAATAGAATAAACTACTGGCTAATATTGTAATTGCAAAGACTATACAGTCAGTCAAGTACCTGCAGGATAAGCTTATTGCAAGTTCAACATCCAGCTAGATACTAGGCTGAAGGAATCTGAAATCAACAGATTCCTGATGCTTGCTCTGCAACTACAACAGCACAATCAGTTGACAACGAGGCAACAATGCAATAATAAAAGTGGAAGAGATAAAGGATTGTGATAAACAGAGAACAGATGGGAATCAGAAGTAGAACCAATGGTATACACATCACTATGAGTAGCAACAGAATAACATTGTTGAAAATGGTATAAAATACCACAAGTTGAAGATTAAGACACATGTGCAACAGTTGGGTATCTTTTTTTCACTACTTTATTTTTCTCCTTTTCTATCCTTTATAACATGAAGATAATAAACGAGAGGACTTAATCTCGTTAGAAGTAGATAGATGTTCTCAGCAGGTAGCCTCGGTGTCTTCTACCCAGTCCTCTGCTATCTGTCTTTCCCTTGTACTCCCTAGTACTCATCCTTTCTCCCTCACATTACCTCCCCTGCCCAACCACACACATTCTCCTTCCCCATATTCAAGGTATGTTGATTATTAATGAAGACAAACCAATGTGGGGTCAGCAGTGTTCAACACTCGCAATCCCTCCCCCATGGACGAGCTAAAATATACTCTTTAATATCACGTTATAACCAGGTAAGCACTCCTGCCTGCTGACCCATTATCCTTGCCTGCTGACTCAGTGTTCCTGCCTTGTGAATTCAGAGGGGACCATAAGGCAGAGACAGGACCCATGTTGCTGAGCTATTGGGACAAAATTTTCTTTTGTGTGAAGTTTTATTGTGTCGAGCGTTATGAAGTCTGCTAGTATAGAGCTTTATCAATTCTGTGTTGAGCTTTACAATTTCTACTTAGAGCTTTATCAAATCAGTACAAAGCTTTATAAAATCTGTGTAGAGCTTTCTAAAGTCGGTGTAGAGCATTATCAAGTGTGCGTAGAGCTTTATCAAGTCTATGAAGAGCTTTAGAAAGTCTGTGTAGAGCTTTATCAAGTGTGCGTAGAGATTTATCAAGTCTGTGTAGAGCTTTGTCAAGTCTGTGTAGAGCTTTATCAAGTCCGTGTAGAGCTTTATCAAGTTTGTGTAGAGCTTTATCAAGTCTGTGTAGAGGTTTCTCAAGTCTGTGAAGATACTGAGTAGAGCTTAATAGTCATTTTAATACATAGCAAATATAATTGTTCCAGCATCAATTAGTTCAGCAATCGGTATTTTCGTAGTCATTTCGTTCCAGAACAAAATGCGTTGATCATTCCTGTTCCATGCTGGCTTATAAAGGCTTACCCAAGTAGAAAGTATTCTATACACTGGGAAGGTTAACATGGGCCAACACTGTGACCACAACGCACGTGTTTTTATTTCCAGATCAATCAGAGCCGAATATTACCGAGTCCTGTGTGAGGCAGAATGATTCAATCTGCGTTTTTAATTATTTATATTTATTTTATTACGGAGCCTCGCAATATGCTCTCCTGCTGCAAAAAAGGCACAGGGAGAAGTCGGGATTTCCGACAATGAATTCCAAATCCATTGAAAAAGTGAATTTGGAATCCAACACGGCCTATTCTACATGTAGGCTCTGTGAGAGTAGGCATGCGACCTTCACTATTGCTTATTTCAGCGTTCAGTGGGTCAGTGACTTAGACCCCTAAGTGACATTAGGATCCCAATGGAAACAAGTGACTTTGTCTGACTTTTTAGTTATCCTAGGAAATGTACAAATATGTTACTATATATGATAATTGTACTTATACACACCTATGCCTAAATAAGCTTACTTACTTACGTTAGCTGGTAGACATAAATACAGTTACATAAGTTATCATACATAGTAACATATGTGTAAATTACCTAGGATAACCCCCCAAAAAAGGTCAGGAAAAGTGACTTATTTCCATTGGGGTTCTTAGTACTGTGTAAATACTTCATGTGTGGTGCACAAGGCTGTGCTCACGAGTATCAGAGGTACTGAACACCTGCTCCTGGGCTGAGTTGCTCCAGTTCTGTAGTCTTCTGTTTGCGTCCTGTGTTGTCTTGATAAAGTTATTGGTTGGCGGAACCTGTGTCTCGTAGCTCCATCGCTAGCACACTCAGCTCACACACTGAGGTCCGGGGTTCGAATATCCTCCGGTACGGCTGCAAAACGTTAGGGACGTGTTTCCATAAGACGCCTGCTTGCTGTCCCTGTCTATGTTCACCCACCGGTTTAAAATGAGTACCTGGGTGTTAGTGGACTGGTGTGGGTCGCATCCTGGGACAAAACTGACCTAATTTGCGGGAAATGCTCTGCATAACAAGGGTCTTTCTATATAGTAGTATGTCATTGATGTCAGCTAGGACTGTATACCTTGTACATGTACTTGTAGTAAATAAAGATATATTATTATATTAACGTTTACAAAATAAAGATACACAGGTGTAGACATGTGTCTATTTCATCAACGTGACGGAATTATGTACCATTAAAGTAACTATATGTATATATATATATATATAATGTGTGTGTGTGTGGGTTTGTACTCACCTAATTGTGGTTGCAAGGGTCGATTCATAGCTCTTGTCGCCGCCTCTTCACTGGTCGCTGTGTGTGTGTGTGTGTGTGTGTAGTCACCTATTTGTGGTTGTAGGGGTCGATTCACAGCTCCTGGATTTATGTGTGTGTGTGTGTAGTTACCAGTTGTCAAAGGCACTTGTCGATAGACACTTGGCTAGTTTTGTTTTGTGTAAGTGTGTGTGTACTCACCTAATTGTGGTTGCAGGGGTCGATTCATAGCTCCTGGCCCCGTCTCTTCATTGGTTGCTACTAGTTCATCTCTCTCCTTGCTCCATGAGCGTGTGTGTGTGTGTACTCACCTAGTTGTACTCACCTAGTTGTGGTTGCAGGGGTCGAGTCATAGCTCCTGGCTCCGCCTCTTCACTGGCCTCTACTGGGTCACTCTCCCTGCGCTATGAGCTTTATCATACCTCTTCTTAAAGCTATGAATGGATCAAACATCGTAGCAGAGCGTGGTGTGTATGTGTGTGTGAGTGTTGATTCACAGCTCCTGTCCTACAATTTATCATATAAAATAAGGAAGCAACACATTGCTGATGTATCCACTTTTGCTAAGAAGAAAAAAAATAAGACTTGATATGAAGAAGCAATAACTCAGCCTCTTACACCATTCGTCCACATTTATGGAACTTACATGTTAAAGCATTTTCAGACTTTCTTTGAAGGAAATTTGTCATTAGTGCTTTTCAAAGTTGTAGTATTTCTAGCATTAGTCGCTAGATGGCAGATCAATACAATCCCCGGAGTGTATTGCTAGTCCAGTTGGCTGCCGCCAGATGGCAGCACCTTACGGAAGATTCACTGCACTACGAGATTCAAGGTTTTAAGAATAATATTATACGTAAGTGTATTGAATATTTAAAGAAAATTTGCATTAATCTATCGTTATAATACGATCTATTCTCTTGGTAAATCATGTGAATGAACTAATTCGTTACACATAGGAAGATAAATCTACGAGATCAAAATATTGGAAAACCTCCGCTGGAGGTTTCCTCATAGAAAGCGGGAAGCCTTGCCAGCCTAACTAAAATAATTCCCTCACCCAGACCGAGGGAATTTTTCCAATATCACAATTATCTGTGCTTAAGAAATGAAAATTCGTCTGACAAGCTTTAATCCTGAACAACAGGATCGCAGAAAAAACTCCATTCTGTGTTAATGAATTATATTATTATTATTAATAACAAATTGGTTTATTTTCTGCAGTATATAAGTAATGTAATTTACATATATTAAAATATTGTTAGTCCCAAAAGAAAACTACTAACAGGAGGCGCACTTCTTTCAGTAACATTATTATTATTATTATTATTATTATTATTATTATAGAGGTGTATATCTGGGTGTGTGCATACTTAGCCTTTAACTCCTAAGTTAGTTACTGAAGTATACTTGACTGGTGGTGAACAAGGAAGCTGTTAGTGTGAACCTCCCCTCCCCGTCTCCCTCTCTCTTTATCCCCCTCTCTCTCTTTCTCTCTCTCTCTCTTCAAATTTATGAAATTATCAATTTCTCTTCATTTTTCCTTGTACTCTAATTTTCCAGACCATTGAGCAGAGTAGATCGCTCGACACGGGGTACCTACTCCTGTCACAAGACTAATTAGGAACATAAATCGACCATAAACGTATCTTAACTACACACCTAATTTGCCAGCTCACAAGAGATAATAAGGAAGTTTCTGAAGGGTAATTGCCAGAGGAATATTTTAATATAAATCAATAAAGTGAAATGCAGAGTAGGATGACAGGTATTAGCCACAAATATGGTAGTGTAGGATGGCAGGTATTAACCACAAGTATGGTAGGGTTGGATGGCAGGTATTAGTCATAAGTATGGTAGTGTAGAATGGCAGGTATTAACCACAAGCATGGTAGTGTAGAATGGCAGGTATTAGCCATAAATATGGTAGCGTATTATGACGAGTATTAGCCACAAGTATGGTAGTGTAGAATGGCAGATATTAACCACAAGCATGGTAGTGTTCGATGACAGGTATTAGCCACCAGCATGGTGTTGTAGAATGACAGGTATTAACCACAAGTATTGTAGGGCAGGATGACAGGTATTAGCCACAAACATGGAATCTAAATCTGATTTATTTTCACTCCATACATTCCCGTATCACTATACGACCCTTACTGATTTAGCGCTTAACTACTACTATTACTATTACTACTACTACTACTACTACTACTAATAATAATAATAATAACAAAAATAATCACATCATCCTCTCTATCTTTATTATTCTTTAGAGCCTTTAGTAAAGCATTTACTTGCTGTGTTAAATCTTTGTGTGCCATTGTATTCAAAAGAGCGTAGAGGCTCGATCCTCCGTCCACTAAACTCTAATCTTTCAACGTAAATGTAACTCAAAATGTACATCCCTTTGTGTCAACGTCCATTAACCTTGATGCTAATTGAAAGGTCAATGGTGAGAAATAGGGTCATTAAGGGAGAAAGTCTCACTCAAAGGTAGGTGGCAATACGCAAAATTCATCGTGGAAGTCTTAGCAATAGTTCCTATCATGATGGTGGTGATGGGTGGATGAGACACATGGCAAACACCTGTATGTCACATTATGAATGTAATGCAATATATACAAGACACATTAGCGAGAGCAGGAAGGCTGAAGGCTTCATCGTTCGAAACGTTTCGTCAGATAAGGATCCCTATCACTGCAACTGTGTCTTTCTTATCAAACACTTGTATATATGGCTGGCAAAATTTCTCTATACTAAGACTTACAAGTATTGAACACGTGTCTTGCTGACGCCAGCAACGCGAATATATAATCACTATTGTTTGTGTCAGCAAGGTCAGCTCTTCCTCAAGGTTCAAATCTGGCGGAAAACGTGCGCTCAGTTACACTAATATAATGAAAATAAAAGTGAAAGCAGGAGAAAGTTAACTCCAGAAGAGTGAGAGCTGGAGAAAGTTAACTAATGAAGAGGGAGATCAGGAGAAAGATAACTAAAGAAAAGAGCAGGAGAAAGTTAACTAAAGAAAAGAGAAGGAGTGAGAGTTTGCGAAAGTTAACTCGAGAAAAGTGAGAGTTTGCGAAAGTTAACTAAAGAAAAGTGAGAGCAGGAGAAAGTTAACTCCAGAGGAGTGAGAACAGAAGAAAGTTAACTCCAGAAGAGTGAAAGCGGGAGAAAGTTAACTCCAGAAAAGTGAGAGCAGGAGAAAGTTAACTCCAGAAAAGTGAGAGCAGAAGAAAGTTAACTCCAGAAGAGTGAGACCAGGAGAAAGTTAATTAATGAAGAGTAAGAGCTGGAGAAATCTAACTCCAGAAGAGTGAGAGCAGGAAAAAGTAAACTCTAGAAGAGTGAAAACAGGAGAAAGTTAACAAATGAAGAGTGAAAGCAAGAGAAAGTTAACTAATGAAGAGTGAGAGCAGGAGAGAATTAACTCCAGAAGAGTGAGAGCAGGAGAAAGTTAACGAAAGAAGAGTGAGAGCAGGAGAACGTTAATCAATGGAGAGTGAGAGCAGGAGAAAGTTAACTCTAGAAGAGTGAGAGCAGTAGAAAATTATCTAAAGAAGGGTGAGAGATGGAGAAAGTTTATTCCAGTAGAGTGAGAGCAGGAGAAAGTTAACCAATGAAGAGTGAGACCTGGAGAAAGGTAACCAATGAAGAGTGAGAGCAATGAAAAGATAACTACAGAAAAGTGAGAGCAGGAGAAAGTTAACTCCAGAAGAGTGAGAGTAGTAGAAAGTTAACCAATAAAGAATGAGAACAGTAGAAAGTTAACTCCAGAAGAGTTAGAGCAGGAGAAAGTTAACTCCAGAAGAGAGAGAGAGCAGGAGAAAGTTAACTCCAGGAACATCTCTGGTTGGAAGGCGGAGCATCCAGAATCACGAATAATAGCAAGACTTAACTAGCACAACGTTTCGCTCAGGGAAAGCTACATCATAACATGTAGAGGAAAATAGTATTTGAACTGATCTGTCGTAGTGTAAGGAAGTAGGGAAGACAGCTGTACTTGACCGAAACGTAGTTTTAAAAACGTCTTTTTCTATCTTAGGATTGCTCATGTGATCTGTTCCAGCCACGGAATTATGATTTTTAAAATTTTTTTACACCTCATTAAGTGCGACATATGTGCCCATCAGGAGCGCATGGAAGCTCCTGTATGTACCACTTATGAGTAAGAAGCTCATCATGTGCTGGAATGAAACACCTGAGTCTTATGAAACACCTGAGTCTTCGGAATTAGACACAGACTGAAGATTCCTTAGCTGCTGAATCATGGAATAATTGATGACCTCCTCATTGCCCTTCTGGAGTCTACCAGCTCAGGCTGAAGCATTTCAACACTAAGTAACCCATCCTGTGTGATGGCTTATGACACAGAAACAGAGCTAATTTTTATTCCCACTGTTTACTCGTTATATGGGTAGCAGCACACCGGTCATGAAATATAAAAACATTACATAAACCATGGTTGGTTAGAGAGGCTGATAGACTATCAACTGCACAAGGGCCATTAAGGCTGAAAGTCACCTGTGCACCACCAGTCAGGATAAACATCCTCACTCAGCATTCAGGAACTAACCACTGAAATTCATTGTTGTTGAAGTATGCTCGTCTATCCCCGTAGATTCTATGTTCAATATTATCACTTTCTCTTCTCATACTCGATCATTTTCAATAATTTAATAAGTGAAAAAATATTATCTTATAAATATTTTTAAATCTGTATTTCAATTTTGTTTTAGATTTTCCTTTAGATCTGATGATGGCAGTTATCATTGTCGAAGTATAATAAAAATTATCTTTCACCACTGATTATATATATATTATATATATATATATATATATATATATATATATATATATATATATATATATATATATATATATATATATATACGTATATATATACACGATCATATAGGGAGAAACGTTGCGTAAAAATAGAGAATAAAGTTGAGCAAGAGTACAGGTACTCACGAGCCTGTAAGAGGAGAGTGGTGCCCAAAGAAGATTTTCACTCAAGGTCTTGTTGAATACTCACCTGAAAAATAGTTGATCATGTAATTATCAGATGAAAAATTGATAAATTTAAACAATAAATTTGAATATTTAATAATAAAAATATCTTCAGAATATATATATATATATATATATATATATATATATATATATATATATATATATATATATATATATGTGTGTGTGTGTGTGTGTGTGTGTGTGTGTGTGTGTGTGTGTGTGTGTGTGTGTGTGTGTAATAAGATCATAGTAAACAGGTGATATAATATGTAGAACAACCACTGTGAATAGAATAGTGAGTTTCCAAGTGCATTTTGGGGAAAGAAATGAATCAAAGTTTCTTTTTACTGTCTCAAGATTTTTATTTTTTTAATTTAGGAAGAATTTAAGATATATTCGATAAGGAGTCGAATGTTATCTTCAAGCATGTCAGTTCTTGCAATCACCCACGGGGAAGGGGGAGGGCTGCCGTCCTGATTATTGTTCCTAGTAGTTCAGTCATAGAAAGAAACATAATTGAATCCTCGCCCTTTAAAGATGATAGAAATGCCTTATATACTTTAAGTTATGGGAGGCACAAACTTGATAGGTATTTGATGGAGGCTATAGTGCACAGCCTTAAGCAACCGTGCTATACAAAAATTGCAGGACTTGTCATTATACCACGGTGCCACGTTTCGTCCATCGTGAACGTGCCTTGCCCGTCGGTATAATATATAATTATTAGGATTAATTAAAACCATTTAGCAACAGCTGCATTAAGGTATCATACGAATACAGGTACACAAGGTTAAGTGGCTGGTACACAAGGTTAAGTGGCTGGTACACAAGGTTAAGTGGCTGGTACACAAGGTTAAGTGGCTGGTACACAAGGTTAAGTGGCTGGTACACAAGGTTAAGTGGCTGGTACACAAGGTTAAGTGGCTGGTACACAAGGTTAAGTGGCTGGTAAACAAGGTTAAGTGCCTGGTACACAAGGTTAAGTGGCTGGTACACAAGGTTAAGTGGCTGGTACACAAGGTTAAGTGCCTGGTACACAAGGTTAAGTGCCTGGTACACAAGGTTAAGTGCCTGGTACACAAGGTTAAGTGGCTGGTACACAAGGTTAAGTGGCTGCATTTAGTGACTGTAACATGTTGTAGCAACTAGCTTAGGGGTTAGGCTGTTAATTGGTGATAAAGGATAATCGGAAAATTCATGAATTGTCTGGTTTTAGGTCTTAAAGAATAATCGGAATATTATGGAAGATTCATAAATAACTAAGGTACATTTATAATAATTGATACTGAAGGTATCGGTAGGCAGAACTTAAGAATATATGAATATATGAAGAATATATGTATATATAGAAATATAGGAATATATTAAGAGATTCTTCCGAACATTCTGGAAACCTCCAGGGACGTACGGTATTTTAAGCTGAAAAATGAGCGCATTTGACTTTTTTATTAATTAGAAGGTTTACACATAATATCGTTAGGTATGTGTATTGCCCACTACTGCAACATTATCTCTTATATCACATGACTTGTTGACGTCGATAAGAGCAAGCGTAGGCCCTCTTCTAGCCTTCCTCTTATAGGGAGGGGTGGGGGTGGGTCTGTGGTTGGCAGACGCACCGGTCCCTCTCATTATGTGAGAGAAGCTGGCTGGCTAGTGTCACAAGTTTACCTCACTCTGAGAAAACTTCCCCTCATTTATTCTGTTACTCTTGTAACATTGTATAGCTCCTGATGACGCACAGAGACGTGTGAAAGTACTTGAGCTGAAGATTTCTACTCTCCGTGTATTATCCTACACACATATAAATATATATATATATATATATATATATATATATATATATATATATATATATATATATAAAATATACGTGTGTGTGTGTGTGTTAGGGGACTCGCCTTTTAGCCCATTAAATGAAAGGAAAACACGAAGGAGTATGAGGAGAGACGCGCTTCCCCGATCTCACCTCGTAAACAAAGAAGTTATGAGGTTTTGTAGCGAAGAGCCGAAGCCGGAGACTAGCCAGCCAGCCAGCAAAACACCGAGCTAACTACCCAGCTAACCATCCGGCTAACTAACCAGCTATAACTAAGGAAACAAAACGCCAAGTTGCCTTTCTTCTCATTCACTTTTATCCAGCTAACCAGCCACTCATTAGGACAGAAAGCTAGCCAGTAATCAAATAAGAACTCCAGACAGCTAACCAGCCTGCCTGCTACCCGGCTGGATGGCCTCCTAGACAGCCACCCAGCTCGATGACAAGTGCTTCGTGATGAGAATACCAAGGAAGGAAGCCAGAGGTCTCTGATTTAGCAGGACAGGTAGTGGAAAATAGGAGCGGGTGAGAATACCCGAGTGTGTGAGTAGTGAGACTTAGACGATGTGAGAGTTTTATGATCCTATCTTGTTCCCGTGTGTGTACTCACCTAGTTGTGGTTGCAGGGGTCGAGTCATACTACTGGACCCGCCTCTTCACTGGCCGCTACTGGGTCACTCTCTCTGCGCCATGAGCTTTATCATACCTCTTCTTAAAGCTATGTATGGAACTTGCCTCCACTACATCACTTCCTAAACTATTCCACTTCCCGACCACTCTGTGACTGAAGAAATACTTCCTAACATCCCTGTGATTCATCTGAGTCTTCAACTTCCAACTGTGTCCCCTTGTTGCTGTGTCCCATCTCTGGAACATTCTGTGTCTGTCCACCTTGTCAATTCCTCTCAGTATCTTATATGTTGTTATCATGTCCCCCCTATCTCTCCTGTCCCTCATTGTCGTCAGGTCGATTTCCCTTAACCTCTCCTCGTAGGACCTACCCCTTAGCTCCGGGACTAGTCTTGTTGCAAACCTTTGCACTTTCTCTAGCTTCTTCACGTGCTTGGCTAGGTGTGGGTTCCAAACTGGTGCTGCATACTCCAATATAGTCATAACGTACACAGTGTACAGGGTCCTGAACGATTCTTTATTAAGATGTCGGAATGCTGTTCTTAGGTTTGCTAGGCGCCCATATGCTGCAGCAGTTATTTGGTTGATGTGCGCCTCAGGAGATGTTCCTGGTGTTATACTCACCCCAAGGTCTTTTTCCTTGATTGAGGTTTGCAGTCTCTGGCCCCCTAGGCTGTACTCCGTCTGCGGTATTCTTTGCCCTTTCCCAATCTTCATGACTTTGCACTTGGTGGGGTTGAACTCCAGGAGCCAATTGCTGGACCAGGCTTGCAGCCTGTCCAGATCCCTTTGTAGATCTGCCTGGTTCTCGTCCGACTGAATTCTTCTCATCAACTTCACATCATCTGCAAACAGGGACACTTCGGAGTCTATTCCTTCTGTCATGTCGTTCACAAATACCAGAAACAGCACTGGTCCCAGGACTGATCCCTGTGGAACCCCGCTCGTCACCGGCGCCCACTCTGACACCTCACCACGTACCATGACTCGCTGCTGTCTTCCTGACAGGTATTCCCTGATCCATTGTAGTGCCTTCCCTGATACCCCTGCCTGGTTCTCCAACTTTTGCACTAATCTCTTGTGTGGAACTGTGTCAAACGCCTTCTTACAGTCCAAGAATATGCAATCTACCCACCCCTCTCTCTCTTGTCTTATTGCTGTCACCCTGTCGTAGAACTCCAGTAGGTTTGTGACACAGGATTTCCCGTGTGTGTGTGTGTGTGTGTGTGTGTGTTCTTGTGTGTGTTTGTGTGTGTGTGTGTGTGTGTGTGTGTGTGTGACTCTTTGTTGAGAGTCCTGGTACTCTGTTAAATTTGCCAAACGAGGATTAGCTGCAGAGTTATTCGGTCGATGTGCTTGTCTGGCGATATGCTCGGCGCTATGACCACCCCAACACCACTAGGTCTTCATTCCTGAATGAAGTTTGCAACATTTGTCCCCTTATCTATACTCAGGTTTTAGTCTTCTTGCTCTTTGCCCAATTTTCATAACTTTGCATTTGTTGGGATTGAATTCCAGTAGCCACTTGTCTGACCAGTCTTGCAGTTGTTCTGGTTAGTTTGAAGCCTATCCTTGTTCTCACCAGTTTATATTCTCCTTATAAATTTTACATCATCTTCAAACAGGGATATATTCCACTGTCTGGTATGTCACTCACTAGTTCCTAAACCTTCACTGGTTCAGGTAACGCAGCTTCTTCCACTTGCCTTGATGACACCTAATTTTCTCTTTCCCATAAGGTACTATTTGATTCACTGTGTCTGTTCGTTTCTCATTTTTTTTGCTCAGTCTCTAGAAAAGTACAGTGTAAAATGTCTTCTTGCAGTCAAAGAACATTTACGTTACTTTGCTACAGGACTCCGGGATCATTGTGAGACAAACCTGTAGATTATACAAGACAACACGAACAATATCTAAATAATTCACTATTATCGTGAACCTGAGGAAAAGGAATTATATAATATCACAGTCATTAGAAACGTGATTCCTATTTACAGAACGGGAGATAGGCTCCCAAATTCAAATTACCACCCAATCAGCCTGACGTAATTAGTGAGCAAATTATTAGAATCGATAATAGCAGACACAATTAGAAGTCACTTTGATGACCATAATTAACGAGTCTCAACACGGGTTCAAAAAAGCCAGTTCTTGCTTTACAAATATACTGACATTTGAGGCAGAGGATCTGACTTTATACTTGTGTAACTGTCCATATTGATCAGCATTTCGTATTGATTTCAAAAAGCTTGGTACACAGGCGAAACGTCGTCTCAATAAATGTTTTTTTTTTTGTGTGTTTATATCAACCGACTTCTTGTAGATTTTAACTAGTGGTTTGGAAAGCACCTCTGCTCCTTCTCGCATAGTCCACGGTGACAATCAGGTCCCCTTGCCAATCATGTATCCTGATCACTCAGAAGGTTCTTATCCTTTTTTCACTTGATTTGTGAGTAGTGTCCAGTGTGTGTGTGTGTGTGTGTGTGTGTGTGTGTGTGTGTGTGTGTGTGTGTGTGTGTGTGTGTGTGTGTGTGTGTGTGTGTAATTGACCCAAACATGTATTCATTAAAACACTATATTTTGAAACAGCCGGAGAGGAAATAGGAATGAAGGAAGCACTGAGCGGCTGAATGCGCCCTTAGATGCTGGAACAGTAAGGTGGCGGTCCATGATTCTCTGATAGTGTTGAATAGCTTTCAACCCATTCATTGAAGAATCCCGATGCACGTTTTTCCCAGATTCCAAGAACCTTCGATCGTACAGAAACAAATGGGTACTGATGAATATTCGTTGAGTTTAGATTCTTCACTGTGACCATCAGCACCTCCTTGCGGCCCCATACTATAACGGATGCTGGTGTCTGTCAGAGTGTATACGCAGGTATAATTCCAAACCAGGTGTTTGCCACTTCTCCAGGGATATATTGTGATCCCATCACCGCATTTTGCAGGATTATCAGGAATGCGAAGATTGCGGAATACTAGAGATCACGGTTGCATCTCTCTCGGGCAAACACTCAGCTGAAGAGATTTCTCTTGACGAGGTTCTTAACTTCGTTGTGCCTTGAATACCAATCATTGGACCATTTAAACCATATTCATAAGTAGTTAATGCAGCTGTTTTCAGTGAGAATAAGGACCCGCAAGGCGAAAATCCACTGCAATAAAAAGGGTTCGTGGGTCGAGACGTTTGCCTGTTGCCGATATAGGAACTGTTGAGAGGAAGTCTAGAAAAAGAGATGCACTCATAACTATGAGACGGTCAGTCTCCGTGTTTCACCTTACGGCCACAAGTATGTCTTAATAAAACCTGCTATTGGACTATCCCAGTTGGACTCTCCATAAGCCAGCACCACACCTGGTGGTCTGGTAGAATTTATTTTACTAGTTCATTTCAGGCCACAGAATAAGATGAAAAGGCTGGCAAGGTAGATGAAGGTAGATATAGGTAGAAGAAATTCTGTGCATGAAAATGAGAAATCCGTCCTTCCATGTTCCGTAGGTAGATTTTTTTTGCCTAGAGTTAGACTGATGGTGTTGGATTCGGGAGGAGCATCAAGGAGAGTACTGACGTCTGGATCAATGGCTCGCACTCCTAGCATGGAAAGCTTTAATGATAGTCCTTGATTATTTAAAAAGTCTTTTACATTCCTGAATTTCAAATTTAATAAATACAATTGCAAGTAAATACAAATACTTTATTTCTTTTATGTAGTATAAAATTAATGTAGTCATTTATCATAGAAATTCATCATAAATAAAAAAACCTCAAATATATTAAGCAAAAATCTTCAATATATATTATATATATATATATATATATATATATATATATATATATATATATATATATATATATATATATATATATATATATATATATATATATATATATATATATATATTATTGTAACCACGAACGAGTGGTATTGATCAATAACAACACTGCGACTAGCCATGAGCCGGGCCAAAGCAGCATGAGTTCAACTCCTTAGCGAGTCGCAGTGTTGTTATTGATATATATATATATATATATATATAAATTTTTATATATATATATATATATATATATATATATATATATATATATATATATATATATATATATCTTTCTTCTTTCAACACGTCGGCCGTTTCCACCGAGGCAGGGTGGCCCAAAAGGAAAAACGAAAGTTTCTCCTTTTACATTTAGTAATATATACAGGAGAAGGGTTACTAGCCCCTTGCTCCCGTATTTTAGTCGCCTCTTACGACACGCATGGCTTATGGAGGAAGAATTCTGTTCAACTTCCCCATGGAGAATATATATATATATATATATATATATATATATATATATATATATAATATATATATATATATATATATATATATATATATATATATATATAATATATATATATATATATATATATATATTATATATATATATATATAATATATATAGATATATATTATATATATATATAAAGACAACACTATGAAAAATAGAAGAATTCAAGCGTTTTCGTGACTACTCATTATCAATGGAACTATATGTTCATATAGTCTTGATAATGTGATCAATTTATTTCATAGTTATTATATTTTATATCACCTGTTTACTGTGATCTTTTTGCAATATATATATATATATATATATATATATATATATATATATATATATATATATATATATATATATATATATATATGCAAGACAACAACTATGAAAAATAGAGGAAATCCAAGCGCTTTCGTGACTACTCACATTATAAGCCTTCTTGTTATGTTTCGCTTTATAGTCTTCCATATTTTGATATCACCTGCCTACTGTGATCTTTTTGCATATATATATATATCATCTATCCATGGAAGAATGGCAAGCTCTTAGCATGGGATTATACCTGTGTGTCGACACTGGCTGACACCTACATCCATCACAGTGTCGGGCGACAGGGAGGAGCTGCTGACCACAGGGAGGAGTACAAGATCGGCAAGTACTGGGACATAAGCCAACAGTATCAATTTGTCCCAGTGGGATCAGAGACCTTGGGAGGAAGGGGTAAAAAATGCAACACGTTTCCTTAAAGAACTGGGTTCCAGACTCATCGACACCACCAGGGACCCAAGGGCAGCCACGTTCATGTTCCAACGTCTCAGCATGGCCATCCAGAGGGGAAACGCATGCTGCATACTTGGCTCGCGTCCGGCTTCGGAGGAGCTGGAGGAGATTCATAATCTTTGACATATTGTACCATTGTATTCATGTTCATGTTTTCTATCAATGTATTCTGTCTATTAATAAAGCATTTATATGTATGTATGTGTGTATATAGGATGGGGTGGTAGGAGAAGTGGAATTTTCAAATGGCTTCAGGAAGAAATCCAAATATTCTTCCTTGAAGCCTTTTATCCACTTCTCCGAGGCTATGGGTCCCACAATTTGCACCAGAGGTGGACCCATTCTATATATATATATATATATATATATATATATATATATATATATATATATATATATATATATATATATATATTTTATATATATATATTCTTTCTTTCTTTCAACACGTCGGCCGTTTCCCACCGAGGCAGGGTGGCCCAAAGGAAAAACGAAAGTTTCTTCTTTTACATTTAGTAATATATACAGGAGAAGGGGTTACTAGCCCTTGCTCCCGGCATTTTAGTCGCCTCTTACGACACGCATGGCTTACGGAGGAAGAATTCTGTTCCACTTCCCATGGAGAATATATATATATATATATATATATATATATATATATATATATATATATATATATATATTTATTTATTTATTTATTTTAATATATATATATTTATTTATATATATATTTATATATATATATTGTCGTGCCGAATAGGTAAAACTGGTCAATTAGCAAGAGCTCATTTAAAATTAAGTCTTTTTAAAAATTTCTCCTATACGTTTTAAGATATATATTTTTTAATTTATGTTAATGTGAAAATTAATAATTTTGTATCAAAAGAATTTTACTATAACAAGCGCAATTTAATTTAGCCTAATCCAGGTAAATATATTTTAGATAAGTTTACAGTAATTTAGTAATAAACAAGCACAATAAAATATTTTTTTCGTTATGTCGAGAATGATTTTTGCAAATTGCTAAAATTCATTGCTATCGGCAAAGTTCTATTTAAGTCTGCAACTTTACCTATTCGGTATATTATATATATATTATATATATTATATTATATATATATATATATATATATTATATATATATATATATATATATATATATATATATATATATATATATATATATATATATATTAAAAATAATATATATATATATATATATATATATATATATATATATATATATATATATCCTAAAACTGCTCTAGCTTCTAGCTCAGCTTATTATACATAAAAATATGCCTCTACAGATATCTAGAAAGAGCAGAGAGTATACTCCTTGATAGTGTGAGACCAACACATTGTCAACACTCAGAGCATCTTAACGGCAGCAAACGTGCCAGCTTTTGCTGGTGTTAAAGCCTTACTTAGTTCAGCTGTGTCGTGGAGCAGCAGGCACCCACATTAAAGTGCCAAGAGGACAACATTACTGCTCTACCAGACACACCAACGTTAGTTTTGAACCCAAGATATTAAGATCACTGCCCTTCCCCACACCAAGGTTAGTGTTAAACCCAAGATATCAAGATCACTATCCTTACCCACACCAAGGTTAGCGTTAAACCCAAGATATTAAGATCACTGCCCTTCCCCACACCATGGTTAGTGTTAAACCCAAGATGCCAAGATCACTATCCTTACTCACACTCATGTCAATGCAGAATCCAAGATATCAGGATCACTATCCTTTCCCACATCAAGAGTAGTGTTGAATCCAAGGCATCGGGATTAGTGTTGTCTCCACTTTACGTTGCTTATAAATGCTAGAACATCTTCCAAACAATCAAATGCTTTTAAACATTAAATATATATTTTGTTTTAACACAGGTGCTGGTAAATGCTAAAAAACTCTCGTTCTAGCATAAAGGTGCTGGTAAACACTTAAATACTAAAAGAACTTAAGTTCTAACATACAGGTGCTTGTAAACGCTAGAATACTTAACATCCCAACATAAAGGTGTTTGTAAATGCTAGAATACCTTGACTTCCAACATAAAAGTGATTGTAAATGTTAGAATACGTCTCATTTCAACATATAAGTGCTTGTAAATGCAAGAATACTTTGCCCCCAACATACAAGTGCTTGTAAATGCTAGAATACTTTGCCCCCAACATACAGGTGCTTGTAAATGCTAGAATACTTTGCCCCCAACATACAAGTGCTTGTAAATGCTAGAATACTTTGCCCCCAACATACAGGTGCTTGTAAATGCTAGAATACTTTGCCCCCAACATACAAGTGCTTGTAAATGCTAGAATACTTTGCCTCCCAACATACAGGTGCTTGTAAATGCTAGAATACTTTGCCCCAACATACAGTGCTTGTAAATGCTAGAATACTTTGCCCCAACATACAAGTGCTTGTAAATGCTAGAATACTTTGCCTCCCAACATACAGGTGCTTTTAAATGCTAGAATACTTTGCCCCCAACATACAGGTGCTTGTAAATGCTAGAATACTTTGCCCCCAACATACAAGTGCTTGTAAATGCTAGAATACTTTGCCTCCCAACATACAGGGCTTGTAAATGCTAGAATAATCTACCTCATTACATACAGGTGCTTACAAGTAGCTAGTAGTGCAGAGAACAAGGCAACAAAAATACTAATACATTTTACTTCTAGTTTACACTTTGCTAGTTTACACTCTAACTCTGTGCAGAGGTTTCAAAATGTATATTTTTGAACTGCAAAGTAAAATTTAAAAAAAAAAATAAAGATTGGACCGGTGTACAGAGCTTCGTAAACATAATTTGTTATTCAAGACTGAATTAATAATGAAAAAGTAAAACATAACTAAAAATATAGTTTGCTGCTTTTTTCAGTGACGATGTTTTAAGGCAACATGCATTTTTTTTTTAATAATAGTAAAATTTTTTGTGGGCTTAAATAATATTTCTAGATAAATTGGGAATTTTAATTAATAAATTTATTAAAAAATATAAGAGTAGAACTCAAATTTCAACATAAACTGATTAATATATATATATATATATATATATATATATAAAATATATATATATATATATATATATATATATATATATATATATATATATATATATATATATATATATATATATATATACTGGAAAATGCAGTAAGCACAATAAAATACATACGATAAACATGAGAGGAGAGAGGAAAATATTTGGATAATAGAAATAATGCAATCTGACATTCGATTAGTGCATGAGTGAGCGAGTGCAAGGCAACATGAGCAGTGTGTCACTCCGAGAAGTGAACAAGTGAAGAGCAATACGTGCAATGTATCACTGAGATGTTTTATAAATAAGAAAATACGTATTTAAAGAAAATTTCACTCGATTCTTATAGTCAGCGTTGTTGTAGAAAACGCAACGAGGCCGGCGAGACCGGCGAGGCCGGCGAGACAAGAGAGGCCGGCGAGACCGGCGAGGCCGGCGAGATAAGAGAGGCAGGCAAGAAATAAAAAAACACCATTTACATATTAATTCTAGTTAACATATGCGTTATATTGCTTCTAAGGATACGTTAAATTGCGATGATAAGACGATGTAATGGTACTTTATGGTTCTGTGACTAGATACTTTATAAAAATAATTTATGATTCTATTGTAACAATACTTAAAAGTACATAGAAAGACTTGCCGTAGTTACGACCGTTATCTAACAGTTACGCAAAAGGAGATAAATCTGCACTGCAAAAAGTTAACTGTGAACTGCGGGTCAGATTATAATTGTTTTAATAAATGAATCTCTCTCAGCTTTCGTCTTCTTTACCATGCTTTCAATATATATATATATATATATATATATATATATATATATATATATATATATATATATATATATATATATATATATATATATATATATATTCATTATACTATCTAAAGTTTCCTTCAAGATGTCCAGGAGTTATATAAAGGAGTGTTGACCTCCATCTTGCACAACATACTTCTTCATGCCCAGGAATTCAGTGAAGAAATGTTGATCTACATCTTAGACGCTGCATCTTCTAATGCCTAGATATTACAGGGTGAGTGATTCTATTTGTGTTGTCATGCACTGGTGCTAATACACTTGTCTAAGTAGACTTGCCTAACTAATACAACTAATAACTTGTCTAACACACTTGTCTAATTATACTAGGCATCCATAAAAGAGACTTAGGTTCATCCTCAGCATAACAAACCTGGTTGACCACTTACCCTACATGGACAGTCCTTGAGTGTATATTAGTGAGGAGAAAGTAAAATATCATATTAAAAGATACATTGAAAGTTGTGTACAGACACTTCTTGACCCAAATTAACTTTTTTTGTGATCAAAATAAAATTATATATATATATGGGGCACTACAGTTGGCCTATAGGCTCATATTAGTAATATAAAATTCTCACCCGACCATTTACACTCGTAGGACAGAAGAATGAAAATACGCACACACACACACCACACACACACACACATACACACAAATAGGTGAGTACAAATAGGTGAGTACACACACACACATACACACACAAATAGGTGAGTACAAATAGGTGAGTACACACACACACACACACACACACACACACACAAATAGGTGAGTACACACACACACACACACACACAAATAGGTGAGTACACACACACACACACATACACACACACACAAATAGGTGAGTGCAAATAGGTGAGTACACACACACACACACACACACACACACACACACACACAAATACACACACACACACACACACACACACACACACACACATACACACGACCTGCGGAACCAAACTTGGCAGCGTTTTGTTCGCTACTAAATACCTGAGCTACAGGTGTTCACAGATCCCCTCCCCCTACTCCCCTGCCGCTACTACACCTCCCCATCCCATTACTCCCTCTCCCACTACTCCTCCCGCTACTCCACTTTCCCCTCTCACTTCTACCCTCCAACTACTCCACCTCCCCCTCCCCATCCCACTACTCCACCTCCTCCTCCTACTACTCCACCTCCCTCTCCCACTACTCCTCCTTACCCTCTTACTACTCCACCTCCCTCTCCCACTACTCCCCCTCCCCTCCCCTCCCCTCCCACTACTCCACCGCTCCACTCTTAATCTCACTATCTATATCCTTCTCAACTTCCCCCATCCCCTTTCCCTACAACATCCTCCTCCTCGTTACTCTCCTCAGCTTTATCACTCTTCCAATACAACATATTCCTCACATCACATAACCTCTCCCTTACGTCTGATCCTTCACTCTCTTTCCTCACCTTTCCCAGTCTCCTTTCTCCTGTCTATCTCTTTACCTTATCTTCTCCACTCTGTCTTCTAACAATTCTCAATGTACACGAAATACGTGATTCTGAATCATTTACCATACTGCGGCAGGCCAGGGCTCGACGCTAAGACACAGTGTCCCGCCTCGGGACATGAGAAAAACATCTAGCTCTGCTGGATGCGTGATCTTTGTTGGATCGCTGGCTCAGTGTTAAGGTGATATGGTACGTTGTGCTGCCTCGTGAGGCGGGACAATGTGTGGTAGGGTCTAACCCTGGCCTGACGCTGTTTGGTAAATGATAATATATATATATATATATATATATATATATATATATATATATATATATATATATATATATATATATATATATATATATATATAAAAATTTAGTGTGTGTGTGTGTGTGTGTGTGTGTGTGTGTGTGTATACTCACCTATTTGTACTCACCTATTTGTGGTTGCAGGGGTCGAGTCATAGCTCCTGGCCCCGCCTCTTCACTGATTGCTACTAGGTCCTCTCTCTCCCTCCTCCGTGAGCTTTATCAAACCTCGTCTTAAAACTATGTATGGTTCCTGCCTCCACTACGTCACTTGCTAGGCTATTCCACTTCCTGACAACTCTATGACTGAAGAAATACTTCCTAACATCCCTTTGACTCATAGGAGTCTTCAACTTCCAATTGTGACCCCTTGTTTCTGTGTCCCCTCTCTGGAACATCTTGTCTCTGTCCACCTTATCTATTCCTCGCAGTATTTTATATATCGTTATCATGTCTCCCATAACCCTCCTGTTCTCTAGTGTCGTCAGTCCGATTTCCCTTAACCTTTCTTCGTAGGACAATCCCCTTAGCTCTGGGACTAGTCTTGTTGCAAACCTTTGTGTGTGTGTGTGTGTGTGTGTGTGTGTGTGTGTGTGTGTAATTCTGATGTCAGGAATTATTTTTTCATTAGTAACTGTTGTTTTCCCAAGTGTTTCTCAGTGATTTAATGATTCTAGCTTCGTCTGTGTGTTCTGAAGGTGTTATAGCAAGGTATCAGAAGACGTTACCTGAAAGCCTCTGAAGGTGCTAAAGCATTGTTTGTTAAAATTATGTTTCATGATAACTAGAAGTGATGTATTGAAGTATATAAAAACATTCTTCATTACTCAGGCTCAGATAATGACAAAACTTTTAAGTATAATGGAAATGTCAACCTTGAAATATTATCACGATAAATTACATTTCATGAGTCACTTTATGTAATTCAAGAGTCCTTCAAGAAAAAAAAATAAGATGTGACGTGTCAGAGCAGTGAAAACACTGCTCTGACACGCACATTGATGGTCACTGTTACCTCATTACCTCTATACGGCTTAACTACCTCCGTTTATTAATTACCTCACCAATGTGGATGGTTTTTTTAATTACAAACAATGATGAATTAATTACTTTTTTCTCTCACTATCACACGTAATGTAAATTCTGAATCAATTAATTACATATTTCTTTTAAGTGAGCTAATGAAACGAGACATCTCTGTGGTCTAGTGTTTTCTCTTATCTTAGAACTTGATTGATATATTCAGACTTTGTGTCTATGTCTCTTCTTAATGATCTCTTTAATTAATGCTGGTGCTGGAGCCGGGGGTTCTGACCAGATTCAACACTCTCTTCTTCACTCGCTTTTTATTTGTATTAACCACGAATGAGTTCTTTTTAAATTTTTTGGGTTAAAGAGGAGAGAGAGAAGGAACTGTGACAGAGGTTAAACGTGTGTGGTGTCGGAGTATACGCAGAATATATATATATAATATATATATATATATATATATATATATATATATATATATATATATATATATATATATATATATATATATATATTAAACCAAAGGAAATATGGTGTATATCTCCCTTTATACACACCATCCACTGCTTCACACCATTCCACGAATACCGCCCAGTCTACCACCCATCACCCACAGTCTACCTCCCACCACCCACAGTCTACCACCCACAGTCTACCACCCACAGTCTACCTCCCACTACTCACAATCTACCTTCCACCACTCACAGTCTACCTCCCACCACCCACAGTCTACCACCCACAGTCTACCGCCCACCGCACGTCCCAACACCAGGAAGCCAGACTCTGGTGTGGATAGATGCATCAGTATCTCACACAAACATTTAATTAGCGCAGCCTGTCAGGCGGAAGGACAGGCAGAGGGGCACAGGAACAGACAGACAGAGAAGCGGACAGACGGACGGGCAGACGGACCGACTGACGAACACACAACTCTCCATTTCTTTTAATTTGAAAATTACGATATTAAAAAGCTAAAAAAATAACACTATGTAATTAAAAAAGAACAATTATTTCATTGCTTCCAGAAGAACTTTAACTTTTCTAAAAATAACCACTAACGTGATGTAATTAAAACTAACAGATAATCTAATATAATGATAAAAATAACTAAAACTGAGCGAACACACACATGTATATATATATATATATATATATATATATATATATATATATATATATATATATATATATATATATATATATATACAAATATGTGCGTGTGTGTGCGTGTGTGTGTGCGTGTGTGTGTGCGTGTGTGTGTGCGTGTGTTTGTGCGTGTGTGTTTGTCTGTGTGTGTGTACTCACCTATTTGTACTCACCTATTTGTGGTTGCAGGGGTCGAGTCATAGCTCCTGGCCCCGCCTCTTCACTGATTGCTTCTAGGTCCTCTCTCTCTCCCTGCTCCATGAGCTTTATCAAACCTCGTCTTAAAACTATGTATGGTTCCTGCCTCCACACACACACACACACACTGTGTGTGTGTGTGTGTGTGTGTGTGAGTGTGTGTGTGTGTGTTAGTTAGTTATCATTTTGTCCCACGCACATGTCAATTAGACACTAGGACTGTTGTGTGTGTGTAAGAAAACACTTCGAAATGTTTCCGCCCCGCCGGGAATCGAACCCGGGCCCTCCGTGCGTGAAGCGAGAGCTTTAGCCACCAGGCCACCGGGTGTGTGTGTGTGTGTGTTTGTGTGTGTGTGTGCGTGTTTGTGTGTGTTTGTGTGTGTACTCACCTAGTTGTGGTTGCAGGGGTCGAGTCACAGCTCCTGGCCCCACCTCTTCACTGGCCGCTACTCGGTGTGTGTGTGTGTAAGTGCATATGTGTTTGTGAAAATAAGGGAGAGAGAGAGAGAGAGAGGGAGAGAGAGAGAGAGAGAGACGCACTTAGCTATACATTAGTGAACATACATTTCCACGTTAAGCTGGTGTGGGGAGCGTCGCCCCCTCTACCTCCCCTTATTAATGGCCTACACAAGAGGGAGCAAATTATACATGGAGGTCATATAATAGAGGGCGTGCGAACGGTGAGGGGAGTGTGCCCTGGGTAAGGGGACCCAGGCAGGAGCAGAGGGGAAAAATAACACGTGTGTAAGGGAAAGAATGAGAGGGGAGGGGTAAGACAAGAGGCAGGATGAATAAAAAAAAAGAGGGAAGGCAGGAAAAGGTCAATAAGAAAAGAAGAGGGAGAGAGGAAGCATGAATGAGAGGAAGTGAATATAAGGGTGTGAGAACAGGAAGAAGAGAAGGCAAATTTATTTACCCAAACTAACGCAGTCGGTGATAGCAGAAAAGTCTACGCACACACCCTGCCACATTTCACTATCACCGCACACCGCTGAGTGTAAAGCTTCCAACACACAAACGCCACATTAGCGCCCCCTGCCCGAGACCATCGTAACCACTCATCTTGGTCACCACTTTCTCAACCATATACACATATAAACTACTGCTCAAGAGTTGTATGTGAGGAAGTGGACGCAACAACGCATATTAAGCACATACACACTAGGGAGCGTCTCTCCTTCATATCCACGAGCCTTCACGATGATAATTCAAGACCTTCACCGGAAGAACGATAACACAAAAGTTATTATTAGAAGTCAGTGTTCGATTTCATGTTCTCCTACAACACTAGATAAACACCTTAGAACTCAAGCAAAGTAATCTTAAGATAAAGTCTTGTGTAGATTAGATAGCAATCCACGCTTATTATTGCAAGTTATTGCTGGTTCTTGCTCCTGCTAGACTAGCCAAGCACATCCTCAGCTCCAAGGCAAAGTAATCTTAAGGTAATATCTATAACTGGCGAAATATCGTTCCTCTTTCTCCACTAATCTCAAGATTTAATAAGAGGAAGGGAAGGAGAGCTCTAATTCCTTGGATCAAGAGCCCTTCAGCAAGATCGAGGCACCCCCCCCCCGCGAAGGAAAACAGGACAACAGTAGCAGCCAAGGTAACTACAAGTACTGGTAATTACAAGTACTGGTAACTAAAAGTACTGGTAACTATAAATACTGGTAACTACAAGTACTGGTAACAAGTACTGGTAACTACAAGTACTAGTAACTACAAGTACTAGTAACTACAAAAACTGGTAACTACAAATACTAGTAACTACAAGTACTAGTAACTACAAGTACTGGTTACTACAAGTACTGGTAACTACAAGTACTAGTAACTACAAGTACTGGTTACTACAAGTACTAGTAACTACAAGTACTGGTAACTACAAGTACTAGTAACTACAAGCACTGGTAACTACAAATACAAGTAACTACAAGTACTGGTAACTACAAATACTAGTTACTAAAAGTACTGGTAACTATAAGTACTGGTAACTACAAGTACTGGTAGCAAGTACTGGTAACTACAATTACTAGTAACTACAAGTACTAGTAACTACAAGAACTGGTAAATACAAGCACTAGTAACTACAAGTACTAGTAACTACAAGTACCAGTAACTACAAGTACTGGTAACTACAAGTACAAGTAATTACAAGTATTTGTAACTACAAGTACTTGTAACTACAAGTACACGTAACTACAAGTACTGGTAACTACAAGCACTAGTAACTACAATTACTGGTAACTACAAATACTAGTAACTACAAAGCTTGGTAACTCCAAGTACTTGTAACTACAAGTACTAGTAACTACAAGTACTAGCAACTATAAGTACTTGTAACTACAAGTACCAGTAACTACAAGTACTAGTAACTACAAGTATTTGTAACTACAAGTACTAGTAACTACAAGAACTGGTAACTACAAGCACTAGTAACTACAAGTACTTGGAGTTACCAGTACTAGTAACTACAAGTACTGGTAACTCCAAGTACTGGTAACTCCAAGTACTGGTAACTCCAAGTACTGGTAACTACAAGTACTAGTAACTACAAGTATTTGTAACTACAAGTACTAGTAACTACAAGAACTGGTAACTACAAGCACTAGTAACTACAAGTACTTGGAGTTACCAGTACTAGTAACTACAAGTACTGGTAACTCCAAGTACTGGTAACTCCAAGTACTGGTAACTACAAGTACTAGTAACTACAAGTACTGGTAAATACAAGTACTAGTAACTACACGTACTGGTAACTACAAGTACTGATAACTACAAGTACTGGTAACTACAAGTACTGTAACATTTCAGGTTTGGGAATAATTAAAGAAATCTTGATTTCCTCTGTGTGAAGACGTAAACCCATGTGGGTCATTCATGGGAAAAAATTGAAAGATGTTTCGGTCGTTCTGGACCATCGTCAAGCCACAACAGATAAAAAAAATGGAGAGAAAGTGTTGGAACAAATTTTAAAAGATTAGCTAGAGCTAAGTAGTAGTAGTGGTAGTGGTAGTAGTAGTAGTAGTGGTAGTAGTAGTAGTAAAGGTAGTAGTAGTGATAGTGGTAGTAGTAGTGGTAGTGGTAGTATTAGTGGTAGTGGTAGTGGTAGTAGTAGTGGTAGTAGTAGTAGTAGTAGTGGTGGTAGTAGTGATGAGTAGAGAGTGGAGTGGAGAGGCAGTAGCAGTGGCAGAGTAGTGGTAGTGGTAGTAGTAGTGATAGTGGTAGTAGTAATGGTAGTAGTAGTGGTAGTAGTAGTGATACTGTGGTAGTAGTAATGGTAGTGGTAGTGGAAGTAGTAGTGGTATAAGTAGTGGTAATAGTAGTGGTAGTAGTACTAGTGGAAGTTGTAGTGGTAGTGGTAGTAGTAGTGGTAATAGTAGTGGTAGTAGTAGTAGTGGTAGTATTAGTGGTAGAAGTAGTGGTAATAGTGGTAGTAGTAGTAGTGGAAGTTGTAGTGGTAGTGGAAGTAGTAGTGGTAGTTGTAGTCGTAGTAGTGGTAGTAGTAATGGTAGTTTTAGTGGTAATAATAGTAGTGGTAATGGCAGAAGTAGTGGTAATAGTAGTGGTAGTGGTAGTCCTAGTGGTAGTAGTGGTAGTAGTAGTGGTAGCTGTAGTGGTAGCTGTAGTGGTAGTTGTAGTGGTAGTAGTAGTGGTAGTTGTAGTGGTATTAGTAGTTGTTTTGGTAGTAGTAGTAGTGGTAGCTGTATTGGTAGTGGTAGTAATAGTGGTAGAAGTAGTGGTAGTAGTAGTGGTAGTAGTAGTGGTAGGGGTAGTAGTAGTGGTAGTAGTAGTGGCAGTAGTAGTGGTAGTAGTAGTGGTAGTAGTAGTGGTAGTAGTAGTAGTAGTAGTGGTAGTATTGTTTTATTATAATTATTATAATAATAATAATGATAATAATAATAATAATAATAATAATAATAATAATAATAATAATAATAATAATAATAATAATAATAATAATAATAATAATAATAATAATAATAATAATAATAATAATAATAATAATTATTATTATTATTATTATTATATATTATTATTATTATTATTATTATTATTATTATTATTATTATTATAATTATTATTAATATTATTATTATTATTATTATTAGTAGTAGTAGTAGTAGTAGTAGTCGTCGTAGTAGGAATATTAGTAGTAGTTGTGGTGATAGTGATAATAGTAGGAGTAGTGGTAACTGTAGTAGTAGTAGTAGTGATAATGGTAATAGAGGGAGTACTGATTTAATAACAATCAAGGACAGACCGAGACGTCGTCAAAAGTTTCCTCTTGAAGATATGAGCAATTTGTGAAGTGTTTCAGCTACGTTATTGCAAGTTTTCTCTTCAAGGTGTGTCATTGAAATACTTTGCTGCAGTTTCACCTTGCTGACAGTCCCATTCCGAATTTCAATCCAGGTGTTTCAGGAGGCTAGGTAACGAGGCCAGGAGGCTAGGTAACGAGGCCAGGAGGCTAGGTAACGAGGCCAGGAGGTTAGGTAACAAGGCCAACCTCCAGTCAAGCCGTTTTACGAGTACACTGAACAAATAATTTAGATTAAGACAGATAATCTACATCACACAGTTGTTGAAATCTGTTTGTAAAAGAGAAAATGAGGATTAAATAAACTTCTTCACTCCGTCGGTTCATTAATAAGTTTTTTCAATACTTTCCCGATCTCAGTAAATTTGCTCAGTGTAATTCTTTATATGACGGCGGTGAGGTTTTAGTCTATTGTGTGGTGCTGTAAATTGGCTACGATTTTCAACGTAGCTTTTACTGCTTGAGAAAGTAGGACAGTCCTTATTTCAAACAAAATAATGACATAACTTCATAAGGAATTATTACTTTATTACGTTAAAATACACCGAATGTTAGAATCTAGTGGGTGCCTTTGCTAGAATGATAGAACAGAGCAGAAGGGACTCACAGGTAAGGACCCACTAGGGTTGAGGGGGAATTGGGGATAGTTGAAAAATAGATGGGGAGAGGAAAAAAAATCAGGGAGAGGAAGAGAGTTGGGGCTAGACCCAACAACTAGAATGATAAGCTATCAGGGAAGGTGAAGATGTCACCACAAGACTTAGGAGATAGTGAGGGTACCCTCAACTACAAGAGATGCTGAGGAAGGAAGCGATTTCTCTCTGAAGAGACAGAAAGAATTAGCCTACTGGTGACATCATTCAGTGTAATGGCGCCCACTCAGTGTAGTGGCACCCACTCATTGTAGTGGCGCCCACTCAATGTAGTGGAGCCCACTCAATGTAGTGGCGCCCACTCCATCTACAAAGAGATAAACACCTCCAGCAGAGTTCATGAGACGCACACCTACGTAGAACAGAGTTGTATGCAAAGAATCGTAATGTTTGGAAAAGATTTTATGATTGTTGTAATGTTTATGGAAGGTATTAAGAGTTGTAATGTTTATGGATGGTATTAATGATTGCTGTAACGTTTAAAACAGTAATAAAAGTTGTAATATTTACGGAAGGTACAAGTAATCGTTGTAATGATTAAGGAAGGCATTCATGATGATCGTAATGTTTATATGAGATATTAGTGATTGTTATAATGTTTATATGAGATATTAGTGATTGTTATAATTTTTATATGAAATACTAGTGATTGTTATAATGTTTATATAAAGTAATGCTTATGGAAAGTAATGTTTATGGAAAGTAATGTTTATGGAAGGTAATGTTTATGGAAAGAAAAGTTTGTGGAAAGTAATGTTTATGGAAAGTAATGTTTATGAAAAGTAATGTTTTTAGGTATTAATGACTGTTGATTATGGAAAGTATTATAATGTTTATTTAAGGTATTGGTGATTGTTTTAATGTTTATTCGAGGTATTAATGATTGTTATGATTTTTATGGAAGACATTAAGGATTGTTGGAAAGTTTATATAAGTGACCTGTTATATCCTTTATTTGCGGAGTTATATACGTGTTACATATATGAGGTGTTATATATGTGACGTGTTATATATGTGACGAATTATGTATGTTACCCGTTATATCAGAACCAACAATGATAGCTGTTATAGCGTGTTTACCCGTAGACTCGAATACAGTGTATGAAGAGATAACAAACGTAAGGAATTCTTTGTTACGGATGCACAAGAGAGACGGGAGATACGTACGGAATTCTAAGAACACTACAACAGAGATAGTGAACGAGTACAGGACAGGAGCCAGGAAATCATTGTCACAAAAGCACCACAGGAGAGATAGTAAACAAAGGGAGGAAGACCATAAAAAATACAGTGAGCAGAATACGGACTAAGACAAGGAATTCCTTGTTACAGTGAACAGAGACACGGCAAACGCAAGGAATTTCTTGCCAAAGGAGGTGAAAATTGTGTGCACGATCCACCGAAATATGCCAAGTAATCCTGGCGTTACACTCTGAAGCTGATACAGCCGCTCAGGAGCGTGGAATTTAACCACTAAATCTCAATGATGCGCCATTATAAACAGTATTGTACACAAGACCCGCTATAACCCATAACCTCCACAACTCACCATTATAACCTACAACATTCACAGCCTTCACGATACGTGTTACTATCACGAAATTCTCCTCTTTAAAACCTCAAAAATAATTTCGTCACACTTCTACCTCGTATTTTATGAAGGAGCGGAGGGCGAGGTTGACAGCTGTGTCAAACCTGCTCTCTCTCTCTCTCTCTCTCTCTCTCTACCAGTCTGAATTCTCTCTCCCCCGCTTTAATTGTCTCTCTATCTCTCGTATATCTGACCTTTTGCCTCTTTCTCAGTCTGTACCTTGTTGACTCTTGTGTCTCCTTCTCTTCCCTGTGACTCCCTCTCCCATTTTACTTTCTCTTCTTTATCCTGTGTTGTGTTTTTATTTATTCATGCTGTCTAGTTTGTCGATCGTATTTCTGTCTTGAACACCTCTGTCATACTCCCACCGTCTGACATTATTTCTCTGTATGGTATACTTCTGTCTGTCTGTCTGTCATTCCCGTCTCACAGTTTGTCTATTACGGACGAGTACTTTGGCGTACATTCCATTCATCCTCTGAGTCCAGACTGTCTGTGTCTGTATTGAACCTCATCCCAGCTGCTGCCGCTGCTGGTCCATCTGCCGACGCCGCCGCAGCTGCTGGTGGTGGTGGTGGTGGTGGTGTGGGCAGTGGTGATGGTGATGGTGATGGTGGTGGTGCTACAGCTGCTGGTGTTGCTGTTGTTGTTATTGATGTTGCTGTTGTAGTGGTGGTGGTGGTGGTGGTGGTGGTGGTGGTGATGGTGGTAGTGCTACTAATGTTCTTATTATGGTGGTGATGATGATACTGATGACGATACCTATACTGACGATGCTGTTGATGGTATGGAGGTGCGCTTTGCTGCTGCTGTTCTGCTCCCGTTTCTACTATTGTCCTTGCAACTGCTTCTGCAATTGCTGCTGGATATGTAGTTACTATTGAAACTGCTGCTTATACTGTTCTTGTTCTTTCTGCTGTAACAGCTGTTGCTGTTGCAGACACTTTTCCCGCTACTGCTGGGGCTGTTACTGTACAGCTGTACCAGCAAACACAGCAGCAGAAGCGTCAGCATTCCTCGACTCGACATAAACAAAGTGTACTCTGGCTAGTACTATTTCTATCCTGGGAGGCACCTATCCACCGTTGCTGTGGCCGCCGTCCCTCAAACTAACCTCCCTGTAATCTGATCTAACCAAGAATACATTCCTTCTAGATTCTTGAAGTTTGTTTGCTAGTGTCACTCAGAGATTCCTTAATCTTTGAACCAGTGTCAAATTAGTTAATTAGAGAGAGAGAGAGAGAGAGAGAGAGAGAGAGAGAGAGAGAGAGAGAGAGAGAGAGAGAGAGAGAGAGAGAGAGAGAGAGAGAGAGAGAGAGAGAGAGTGCAGGAGTAACGTACATTTCTGCCCAAAATATGATGACAAATCGTACACCAGATGCGTTGATAGGGACTTACTGTGATGACAGATCAGATCATTCTTTGGGACAGCAGAGGATGACAGCTGTCAAGGCTTGACAGGTAAAGAGGCAGAATGATTGACGCTTCAGAAGCTAAAACTAATGACAGGTTAGAGTCAAGGAATAGTAACGAGTGAGAAAATGGAGCGGATAATCGGGAAAGGATGTTCTGACGAGGTAAAAGGGAAGAAAGGTGGCATTAATGACCGTGACCCGACATGATACTCGCTAGCGTGATTGACAGGACTAGTCTAGACCCGATATGATTTCTAACGAACCCAGTGGGAGTCATCGCCTAGACTAGTTATGATCAAAAACGATACCTATCCAACCCCGGTTTCATTCCTACCTGGACTAGTCAAAACCCCATAGAGACAACGAGCGAACCCGGGTCTCGTTCTACTCGAATCAGCCAAAACCCGAAACGACAACTAGCGAACCCGGGTCTCGTTCCTACCCGAATCAGCCAAAACCCGAAACGACAACTAGCGAACCCGGGTCTCGTTCCTACCCGAATCAGCCAAAATCCGAAACGACAACTAGCGAACCCGGGTCTCATTCCTTTGGGGGACACACCAACACCAGCTTAGCAAAAGCACAAGCCCCGAGGCTCTTCTAAATTTATGTGAAGAGAGGTGGAGGAGCCAGCGATGTGGTGAGTACTGCCAAGGAAGTCAGCAGTCAGCAGGTGTGACCACAACATACCCTCCGTCTTAACGCACGTATATTTACGCTTACTTTATTTTCTTACACTCACTCACACTCTGTTCACTTACACTCACTCACACTCTTTCACACTCGCACCACACGCTTGCTCACTCTTTTGCACTCACACACTTTCTTTTGCACTCGCATTCTTTGACACAGAGCGAATATTTTTTTTCTGGAGAGCACATTAACTCGCTGCTTATCAAAAGAGTAGATAGCGAGTGAGAGGGGCGACGAGTGAGAGGGGCGACGAGTGAGAGGGGCGACGAGTGAGAGGGGCGACGAGTGAGGGGGTGACGAGTAACAGGGGCGACGAGTAAGAGGGGCGACGAGTGAGAGGGGCGACGAGTGAGGGGGTGACGAGTAACAGGGGCGACGAGTAAGAGGGTGACGAGTGAGAGGAATGACGAGTGAGAAGGGCAACGAGTGAGAGGGGTGACGAGTGAGAGGGGCGACGAGTGAGAGGGGTTAATTAGGAGTGAGAGGGGGATAGCGAGTGCGAGGGATGGAGAGACAGAGGAGTGGAGAGCGAGAGGGATGTAGAGTGGGTCTCCGTGTTAGCTGGGAATGGTTGATTTGTTGATAAAGGAGGGAGAGGGACTGGTTTAAAGGGGATGAGAGTGTGAGTGTGAGGTGTGAGTGTGAGGAGTGAGAGGTGTGAGTGTCAGGTGTGAGTGTCAGGTGTGAGTGTGAAGAGTGAGGTGTGTGTGTGAGGTATGAATGTAAGGTGTGTGTGTGAGTGTGAGGTGTTAGTGTGAGGTGTGAGTAGGAGTTGTGAGTGGGAGGTGTGAGTGGGAGGCATGAATGTGAGGTGTGAGTGTAAAGTGTGAGTGTGTGTGAGGTGTGAGTGTGAGGTATGAGTGTGTGAGTGTGAGGTGTGCGTGTGAGTGTGTGAGGTGTGAGTGTGTGATGTGAGTATCAGGTATGTGGTGTGGTGTGAGTGTGAGGTGTGAGTGTGAGGTGTGGTGTGAGGTGTGAGTGTGAGGTATGGTGTGAGGTATGAGTGTGAGTTGTGAGTGTGAGGTGTGCGTGTGAGTGTGTGAGGTGTGAGTGTGAGGTTTGCGTGTGATGTGAGTGTGTGATGTGAGTATCAGGTATGTGGTGTGGTGTGAGTGTGAGGTGTGGTGTGAGGTGTGAGTGTGAGGTGTGGTGTGAGGTGTGTGTGAGGTGTGAGTGTGAAGTGCGAGGCGACAGAAGGGCAAGAGAGCTATAACCTCTAATTGGGTATTATCTGAAAATCGTAGACGAGGGAGAGAGAGAGAGAGAGAGAGAGAGAGAGAGAGAGAGAGAGAGAGAGAGAGAGAGAGAGAGAGAGAGAGAGAGAGAGAGAGAGAGAGAGAGAGAGAGAGAGAAGAGAGAGAGAGAGAGAGACCATGTAGTTCTCAAAATTCACCACAGAGCCAGACAGGCCAGCTGACCCTCAGAGAGGTTGCCAGTTCGTGCAACAGAACTATACCAAATTAAAAAATCTGACTGATAAATATATATGTCATGCCGAATAGGTAAAACTGGTCAGTTAGCAAGAACTCTTTAAAATTAAGTCCTTTCTAAAATTTTCTCTTATAAGTTTAAAGATATATATTTTTCATTTATGTTAATGTTAAAATTAATAATTTTGTACCAAAAGAACCTTAGAAAACTTACCTAACCTTATTATAACAAGCTCAATTTAATTTAGCCTAATCCAACTAAATATATTTTAAATAAGTTTACAATAATTTAATAATAAACAAACACAATGAAAAATATTTTTTTTCGTTAGGTTTAAAATAATTTTTGCGAAATTATTGCATACACAAGTTTTCGCTTTCCTTATTCGCCAAGAAGAGCGTTGCTATTTAAGCCAAAATCGCAAGTTTTTCCTATTCGGCACGCCATATATATATATATTATATATATATATATATATATATATATATATATATATATATATATATATATATATTAACAAGGTATACAATATGCAAGACAACCATGGGGAGCGTTGAATGATAGCTATAGGCCTTTCGTGTTGCAATCAACTCATCATTAGGAGCTTGCAATGTTGTAGAAATGAGGAGGAGATCGAAGCAAACACAATCACAGTAAGCGCATATATAAAGGGCTCCCATATTTAACTTACATTTAACGAGGTTATAAATTAGAGTGCACAATTAAATTTATTCAAGTTAAATTGGCTCTGGATTTTTTAAACCATTATGTTAAATATGTAATAAATTACTACACATGTGACGTTAAAGCAGCAGCAGCAGCAGCAAAAGCAGCTGGACCAGGACCACTGCAGCAGAGGCATCCTCAGAAGCAGAGGCAGCAGCAGGAGGCAGACATATGCAGCCGAAAAGGTCGGGCGTAAAGCAGATATAGGCAAGCAAGCGACCACGACGACGACGACCTATCCACACCACGTCTCCCCCATGTAGTGCACACGCACACACACGCGCACACACACACATACACACACACACACACACACACACACACATTCTTGGTATATATAAATGACATGACGGATGGGATAGACTCAGAAGTGTCTCTGTTCGCAGATGATGTGAAATTAATGAGGAGAATCACATCGGAAGAGGACCAAGCAGGACTTCAAACAGACCTGGACAAGCTTGACATCTGGTCTAGCAACTGGCTTCTCGAATTCAATCCCACCAAATGCAAAGTCATGAAGATCGGAGAAGGGCAAAGAAGACCGCTAGGTCTTCTTTGCTAGGTGGACAAAGGCTACAAACCTCGGCAAAGGAGAAAGACCTTGGGGTGAGTATAACGCCAAGCACGTCTCCGGAGGCACACATCAACCAGATAACTGCGGCAGCATATGGGCGACTGGCAAACCTAAGATTAGCGTTCCGTTACCTTAACAAGGAATCATTCAAGACACTGTACACCGTGTACGTCAGGCCCATACTAGAGTATGCAGCACCAGTCTGGAACCCACACCTGGTCAAGCACGTAAAGAAACTAGAGAAAGTGCAAAGGTTTGCGACAAGGTTAGTTCCACAACTCAGGGGTCTGTCCTATGAAGAAAGGTTGAGGGAAATAGGACTAACAACACTGGAGGAAAGAAGGGTCAGAGGAGACATGATAACGACATACAAAATACTGCGGGGAATTGACAAGGTAGACAGTGACAGGATGTTCCAGAGAGGGGACACAACTGGAAACTGAAGACTCAGATGAGTCAAAGGGATGTTAGGAAGCATTTCTTCAGCCACAGAGTAGTCAGGAAGTGGAATAGTCTAGAGAAAGATATAGTGGAGGCAGGAACTATACATAGTTTTAAGACAAGGTATGATAAAGCTCATGGAGCAGGGAGAGCAGAGACCCAGTAGCGGACAGCGAAGAGGCGGGGCCAGGAGCTGAGTCTCGACCCCTGCAACCACAATTAGGTGAGTACAATTAGGTGAGTACACACACACATACACACACACACCCCACACACACACACACACACACAAGCACACACACACACAAGCACACACAAGCCAGGAGCTATGTCTCGACCCCTGCAACCACAACTAGGTGAGCACACACACAAGCACACACACACGGTCACCTGTAAACACGTAATTTCAAAAACTAATTAGCTTTTATGCAATATTTATAGATCTTCTCACCTGTAAACAAAAATACCAAAATCGTTGATTAACTGAACTATAATACCTCGCATCACACATATAATTATCCACAGTTTTCATTTATTAAATCATTTATCCACATTAATACCCCACTTGTTAGCTCAAACTGAATATACAAATTTATTATTAATGACAATTCACAGGTGCAGTGTGTACTGGTGTGTACAGGTGTGTACTGCTGTGAGCTAGTGTGTACTGGTGTGTATTGGTGTGTACTGGTGTGAGCTAGTGTGTATTGGTGTGAGCAAGTATGTACTGGTGTGTACAGGTGAGTATTGGTGTGTACTGGTGTGAGCTAGTGTGTACTGGTGTGAGCTAGTGTGTCCTGGTGGGCACTGGTGTTAGCTAGTGTACTGGTTTGAGCTAGTGTGTACTGGTGTGAGCTAGTGTGTACTGGTGTGTACTGGTGTGAGCTAGTGTGTACTGGTGTGAGCTATTGTGTATTGGTGTGTACTGGTGTGAGCTAGTGTGTACTGGTGTGTACTAGTGGGTACTGGTGTGTACTGGAGGGTACTGGTGTGTAACGGTGTGTACTGGTGTGTACTGTTGGGTACTGGTGTGTACTAGTGTGTACTGGTGGGTACTGGTATGTACAGGTGGGTACTGGTGTGTACTAGTGTACTGGTGGATACTGGTGTGTTGTAGTGTGTACTGGTGGATACTGGTGTGTTGTAGTGTGTACTGGTGGGTACTGGTGTGTACTGGTGTGTACTGATGGGTACTATTGGGTACTAGTGTGTACTGCTGTGTGCTAGTGTGTACTAGTGTGTACTAGAGTGTACAGGTGGGTACTGATGTGTACTAGTGTACTGGTGGGTACAGGTGTGTAACTGGTGTATTTGATGTGTACTGGTAGGTACTGGTGTGTACTAGTGTGTATTGGTGAAAACTGGTGTGTACTGGTGGGTACTGGTATGTACTAGTGTGTATTGGTGTGTACTGGTGTGTACTGGTGGGTACAGGTGGGTACTGGTGTATACTAGTGTGTACTGGTGGGTTCTGGTGGGTACTGGTGTGTACTACTGTGTACTGTGTGTATTAGTGTGTACTGGTGGGTACTGGTGTGTACTAGTGATTACTGGTGTGTACTAGTGTGTACTGGTGGGTACTGGTGGGTACTGGTATGTACTAGTGTGTACTGGTTGGTTTTGGTGGGTACTGGTGTGTACTGGAGTGTACTGATGGGCACTAGTGTGTACTGGTGTGTACTGATGTGTACTGGTGGGTACTGGTATGTACTAGTGTGTATTGGTGTGTACTGGTGGGTACAGGTGGGTACTGGTGCTTACTAGTGTGTACTGGTAAGTTCTGGTGGGTACTGGTGTGTACTAGTGTGCACTGGTGTGTATTAGTGTGTACTGGTGGGTAATGGTGTGTACTAGTGATTACTGGTGTGTACTAGTGTGTACTGGTGGGTACTGGTGTGTACTAGTGTGTACTGGTTGGTTTTGGTGGGTACTGGTGTGTACTGATGGGCACTACTGTGTACTGGTGGGTACTGGTGGGTACTGGTGTGTACTAGTGTGTACTGGTTGGTAATGGTGGGTACTGGTGTGCACTGGTGTGTAATGGTTGGTAATAGTGTTTACTAGTGTGTACTGGTGTGTACAGGTGGGTACTGATGTGTACTAGTGTACTGGTGGGTACAGGTGTGTAATTGGTGTATTTGGTGTGTACTGGTGGGTACTGGTGTGTACTAATTTGTATTGGTGGAAACTGGTGTGTACTGGTGGGTACTGGTATGTACTAGTGTGTATTGGTGTGTATTGGTGTGTACTGGTGGGTGGTGGTGGGTACTGGTGTGTACTAGTGTGTATTGGTGTGTACTGGTGGGTGCAGGTGGGTACTGGTGCTTACTAGTGTGTACTGGTGGGTTCTTGTGGGTACTGGTGTGTACTAGTGTGCACTGGTGTGTATTAGTGTGTACTGGTGGTTAATGGTGTGTACTAGTGATTACTGGTGTGTACTAGTGTGTACTGGTGGGTATTGGTGTGTACTAGTGTGTACTGGTTGGGTTTGGTGGGTACTGGTGGGTATTTGTGGGTACTGGTGGGTACTGGTGTGTACTGGTGTGTACTGATGGGCACTACTGTGTACTGGTGTGTGCTGGTGGGTACTGGTGCGTACTAGTGTGTACTGGTGGGTAATGGTGGGTATTGGTGTGTACTAGTGTTTACTGGTGTTTACTGGTGTTTACTGGTGTGTACTAGTGGGTACTGGTATATACTAGTGGGTACTGGTGTGTATTAGTGTGTACTGGTGGGTACTGGTGTGTATTAGTGTGTACTGGTGGGTACTGGTGTGTATTAGTGTGTACCGGTGTGTACTAGGGTGTACTGGTGGGTACCGGTGTGTACGGGTGCGTACTGGTGGGTATTGGTGGGTACTAGTGAGTACTAGTTTGTACTAGTGTGTACTGGTGGGTAATGGTGGGTATTGGTGTGTACTAGTGTTTACTGGTGTTTACTGGTGTTTACTGGTGTGTACTAGTGGGTACTGGTATATACTAGTGGATACTGGTGTGTATTAGTGTGTACTGGTGGATACTGGTGTGTACTAGGGTGTACTGGTGGGTACTGGTGTGTACTGGTGTGTACTGGTGTGTTCTGGATGTCTCAATTGTTTCAGAAAATCGGAAAATAAGGTTTGATATAAGCTTTTTAAAGCGTCACGGAACTTTCCATCAGTTTCGTTGTCTACTTATCACTTATCTTAATGAACAACGCACAACATTTTTCCATTTTCTGAAAAGACTGACGTTTGCAAGACAAAATATAACTTTTATTGGGACAACGGGACAACGGTTAGCTTTCTAAAGCTCTACAAAGAGCGAAACGTTGTGGCAAATTAAAGCTTGCTTATTAATACCTTATTGATTCCAAATTTCCTGCCATATGTTTTGCATAAATTATTATTTCTCGATTTTTTTTTTAAGAATGGGAAGTTACGTTACTTTCTTTGGTTAATCAATCAAGAAAAAAAACTGAATAGTATTTTTTTGAGTTTAGTGCTGCAAGTCGTATTAATTCTCGGATTACTCAAATAAAATCGGTTTCTGAATGAAAATGATAAATTTTTGACATCAGTATGTAACGAGTATATACACAGTGATGTGTATGACACTTTGTATACACCTGTTAGTTCACTCTATCTTTTCTTAAGGGATTCAAGCGTGGTACCTCGGGTTACGAACTTAATTCGTTCCAGAAGGCTGTTCGTGTGCCGATACCGAACGAATTTGTTCCCATAAGGAATAATGTAAATTAGATTAGTCTGTTTCAGACCCCCAAAAATACACTTACAAAAGCACTTACAGAAATACACTTACATAACTGTTCCAGTTGGGAGCTGTTCGTATGCCGAGGTACCACTGTATATGCTTGACTCGTCTTGAACAGGTGATATGCAGCCTTAATGACCCTCGTGTAGTGGATAGGCTATAAAGCTCAGTTAACCAATCAAACAGATGGGGTCAAGATGGAGTCAAATTGGGGTCAAATGCGCACACACACACACACTCACACACACACACACACACACACACACACACACACACAAACACATATGTACACACACACACACTAAAACACAAACAATAACCTACTTACGCGAGTCTGCAGCCGACGTCCCCAAGATATTCCGTCATTGCAAACATTGCAGCTATGTTTCACCTTATGCCTCTTCTCCTGCAAAATTTTGAGGACAGCTGATAAGCCTGGCACGGCTGATAGGCCTGGCACTGCCGGTAGGCCTGGCACTGCTGATAGCGTTTCGTGGCACTCCTGAGGCGAAGCACTATGCACAGAGCCATCTCTTAAATCTAGCTTTCATGAGGTGAGGGAAGAGTGAGATGACTGCATGTCACTAGTCATGACGGCGGTGACATGACTGAAAGAAGTCTGGGATGTCAGTCACTGCCGCCTTGACGACGGTGACATCACTGAAAGGAGTCCGGGATGACAGTCACTGCCGTCTTCACGACGGTGACATCACAAAATAAAGTCCGTCATTTGCTTTATGAAGTCACTGACTCGCTACACTTCTGACGACTTCTGTGGATCTCAGTCTGTAAATGATACTGTAAACAAAACAACGCCATTAAAAGTAATACATTTGAATAAAATATTCCATTTACACTTGCGTGTAAAACTGTTTTTTTAAACATGAACCGAGATTCGACCCCTCCACAAACACATCAAGCGCAACAAAGCACACACAATGTTACCATTGTATTCACCTCTATGCATGGCAATCCACTGGTATTACATGTCTGTCATGTGCGTGTATTATACGTTGTGACACACGAGTGTGTATATATGTGCTCTATGTTGTGATGAGTTATCGTTCACATACCCGAGTTTCAAAAACTTCGGTACAAGGTGAATATGTTGCCAAAACATTAAGTTTAGAGAATATGTTTGGTTAAAAACGTGTTCAAGTATAAGCGACGTTGAAGGTGACAGGTGATCCAGATGAAGGAGAAACATGTCCAACATGTGTCTTATTCATTCCATGTCGTTTCGCCGACCACATACTGCACTTGACGGTTTAGTAATCTATTAACATAGCAATAACTGCTGCCAGTAAGAAACAATAAAACCAAAGATACGTAACAAAGTCAAAGATACTTAAAATATATATAAAGCCAAAGATACATAAAGTGAAAGATACATAAAGCCAAAGATACGATGACTTAAATGAGAATGGAAGAGACACTAAAGAATTTTGACAGATGTATGTACCCACATATGAACCCGTAAGCAAAAAATAAAGATATGATGAGAAAAAGTTTTCGTATATACACCGTAATATGCACAGTTCACAAGACCACCTAACACTGAAAAGCAAATGTTGACCAACAGCTGGAATTGTAGCTCAGTAAATTATGGGTATCACCTTGAGCTTTTGTATGAGAGGGTTGGGGGGCAAGTGTTTCCAGGGAGGGCAATGGGAGAGGCCTTGCCCCCTTAAACTGACACCGATGCTTCCTCTGTTGTAATAATCGTTTCATTAGACAGACATTGAGTTATTGAATTAACAAAAAGCAAGATTGGTCTCAGATTTACAGCAATTGTAGAGTGCTGGTCTGATTACCTTTGTCATGCAGAGTAATTACTGTCTGGTGATCTACTGTGCCTCTACACACACACACCTGCATGCTACTCAGCTCAACATGTGGCTTCAAGGGCAGGATAGCGAGGTGTACAAATTCCACAAGTCAGTTGTAATATAAAATAGCTCAGAGAATATAAAAGTACTTGACTCGCATACAATTTAGAGTCATTGTGATTTTGTCTTGTTTTCAATATATATATATATATATATATATATATATATATATATATATATATATATATATATATATATATATATATATATATATATATATATATATATATATATATATATATTTTGTGTGTGAGTGTGTGTGAGTGTGTGTGTGTGTGTGTGTGTGTGTGTGTGTGTCTGTGTGTGTGTGTGTGTGTGTGAGTGTGTGTGTGTATGTATGTGTATATGTGTGTGTGTAAGTACGTACATATATAAACATTCATTAATCTGTAGTAAAAACTATGCAGAGCAAATTAACATATTTTTTATAACATTTTTAATATTTAAAAAAAAATACTGGCGAATATTTCCGCTGACTAAATTCACAAAACACAAAACCTTTTACAGTTTAAAGCTGAAGTTGCATTTTGTCAGCACCCCTCTTGGAGAGTCAGCAACCCCGTGGGAGCGTCAGCAACCCCATGGTAGCGTCAGCAACCCCATGGTAGCGTCAGCAACCCCATGGGAGCGTCAGCAACCCATGGGAGCGTCAGCAACCCCATGGTAGCGTCAGCAACCCCATGGTAGCGTCAGCAACCCCATGGTAGCGTCAGCAACCCCATGATAGCGTCAGCAACCCCATGGGAGCGTCAGCAACCCCATTGTAGCGTCGGCAACCCCATGGTAGCGTCAGCAACCCCATGGTAGCGTCAGCAACCCCATGGTAGCGTCAGCAACCCCATGGTAGCGTCAGCAACCCCATGTTAGCGTCAGCAACCCCATGGTAGCGTCAGCAACCCCATGATAGCGTCAGCAACCCCATGGTAGCCTCAGCAACCCCATGGTAGCGTCAGCAACCCCATGATAGCGTCAGCAACCCCATGGTAGCGTCAGCAACCCCATGGTAGCGTCAGCAACCCCATGGGAGCGTCAGCAACCCCATGGTAGCGTCAGCAACCCCATGGTAGCGTCAGCAACCCATGGTAGCGTCAGCAACCCCATGATAGCGTCAGCAACCCCATGGTAGCGTCAGCAACCCCATGGTAGCGTCAGCAACCCCATGGGAGCGTCAGCAACCCCATGGTAGCGTCAGCAACCCCATGGTAGCGTCAGCAACCCCATGGGAGCGTCAGCAACCCCATTGTAGCGTCAGCAACCCCATGGTAGCGTCAGCAACCCCATTGTAGCGTCAGCAACCCCATGGGAGCGTTAGCAACCCCATGGGAGCGTCAGTAACCCCATGGTAGCGTCAGCAACCCCATGGTAGCGTCAGCAACCCCATTGTAGCGTCAGCAACCCCATGGGAGCGTTAGCAACCCCATGGGAGCGTCAGCAACCCCATGGTAGCGTCAGCAACCCCATGGTAGCGTCAGCAACCCCATGGGAGCGTCAGCAACCCCATAGTAGCGTCAGCAACCCCATGGTAGCGTCAGCAACCCCATTGTAGCGTCAGCAACCCCATGGGAGCGTTAGCAACCCCATGGGAGCGTCAGTAACCCCATGGTAGCGTCAGCAACCCCATGGTAGCGTCAGCATCACAGATACTATCCATAGGTTCAGAAAATATTTGATATCTCAATTTTGTGTTTTAACGATGTGATATTATCCCCCCGGCTGGGTATTTCCATGATATCAAGGAAGAGGTGTTGATTCACCGGGAATTCTCGCGGCCCGGGTCTGTACCAGATGGCGACCCGGCTCCGGCTCCCTGGCGTGGGAGTATCAGAGACCCATGTCTCCAATGGGAGGGGGTACCCCTCAGCGGTGGGACCAACTGGCCCTAGGCCTAGCCACATTCGCCACCAGCACGAGGCATGGAGGTAGATAGATGCTAGGCCACTCTGGTCTGCCACCTTCCCCGCCCCAAGGAGGCTGACAGGAAGGGCAGGCTTGCGAGCCGCAGATGGTAGTAAGCTCCAGCCTTGGCACCTACCCTGCCCTAGAAGTGCTGGGCATGGTGATCGACCCCATGATATCAACCCAGTGTTGCAATGCCCATTAAATGTTTTTTTTATCAGTGCACTGCAATGTTCGAAAATGTTTCAATATCATGCTATTAGGATCTTCCTAAATTTATCTTTGAGAAAGTTGACAATAAAAATGTTTATAAAATGGTTTTTTTTTCACGGTAATGGTATACAGTATTCGGGAATATTTTAACAAGTAGGCTTTTTGTCCTGGTATTCTATCTTAGTATACCCATACCAGGTATCTTATCTCAGAATCATTGTCCAAACAATGTATCTTTGGTAACTTATCTCATTATCACTTTCCAAGTAATGTATATCTGGTATCTTAATATGCCCTTCCAGGTAATGTATCCCTGGTATCATAATATAACCTTCTCAGTATTTAACCAGTGATACATATAACCCTTATCTAGCCTAGTAAAGACATAATCCAGTCAGAGACAACCCTAATATAGAAACATAAAAGCCTAATTAATATAAACCCCAAATTAAGTTATATAAACGCTAATTAAGTCCCGCGAAACTGTACTTAACACGAAATCAAAAGAAGGTCCACGAAACCTTAAACAAGTCACTTTAAACCCAAAAAAAGATTCATCAAACCTAAATAAAGTCACATAAACCAAACGAGGGACATCAAACACCACATCCTCCATTTTTTTTTTATTAACACAGGCCGTTTCCCACCAAGGCAGGGTTGGAAACGGCCTATTATTATTATTATTATTATTATTATTATTATTATTATTATTATTATTATTATTATTATTATTATTATTATTATATAAATTATCATTATTATTATTACAATTATTATAGTTATGATTAATATTATTATAGTTATTATTATTATTATTATAATTATTATTATTATTATTGTTATATTAATTTATTATTATATTTATTATTACATTATTCTTATTCTTATATTACAATTATTATTATAGGTATAATAATTATATTTATTATTATTATTATTATTATTATTATTATTATTATTATTATTATATAAATTATCATTATTATTATTACAATTATTATAGTTATGATTATTATTATTATAGTTATTATAATTATTAGTATTATTATTGTTATATTAATTTATTATTATATTTATTATTACATTATTCTTATATTACAATTATTATTATAATTATATTAATTACTATTATTCTTTATCATTATTATTATAATTATCTGGAAACACTAAACCCGTAGGGATCATGCATTTCTTGGGGAATAAGAAAACAATGAGGTTCGACCCAAGGAAGAAGAGGATAGATCCAATTCCTCGGATCAAAAACCCTTTACTGAGGTTCATGGCATCCTTACAAAGGGTCCCACAAACCTGCCTTCCTATTAAAACCTCTTTTTTTGCACATATAATTTGCAGTAATTTTCAATAATTTACAAGAATTTAGAATAATTTGCAATAATTTCAAATAATTTTCAATAATTTACAATAATTTTCAAGAATTTACAAGAACTAAAATAATTTTCAATAATCTTCAATAATTTACAACAGTTTTCAATAATTTACAAGAATTTAAAATAATTTCCAAATAATATGCAATAATTTACAAGAATTAAAAATAATTTTAAATAATTTACAATAATTCAAAAATTTGCGATAATCTAAAAAAAAATGCCATGATTCACAAAGTTTTTAATTATTCAATAATTTACACTAATTTACGAAAGCTTACAATAATTTTCAAACATTTACAATATATTATAATAATTTTAATGTTATCAGGTCATTAAGGGCGCAATCCACTTAACAGTAATGTCAAAGACACTAACTCCCAGGAGAGAAAAACTTATGAAAACTCTAAGTATATACGCGTCTGTGCACTCAGGGTGTATACTCTGTGCACTCAGTGTGCATACTCTGTGCACTCAGTGTGTATACTCTGTGCACTCAGTGTGTATACTCTGTGCACTCAGTGTGTATACTCTGTGCTCTCAGTGTGTATACTCTGTGCACTCAGTGTGTATACTCTGTGCACTCAGTGTGTATACTCTGAGCACTCAGTGTGTATACTCTGTGCACTCAGTGTGTATACTCTGTGCACTCAGTGTGTATACTCTGTGCACTCAGTGTGTATACTCAGTGTGTATACTCAGTGTGTATACTCAGTGTGTATACTCAGTGTGTATACTCAGTGTGTATACTCTGTGCAGTTTAGTTACCTCAGTACTGGATTACTTTAGTTACCTTATTAGTGGATTTTCTTAGTTACCTAAGATATGGATTATTTTAATTATCCGAGGTGTGATTTTTTTTGTTACCTCAGCTGTGAATTATTTTGTAATTATCTAGAACAGGGCAGCGCTTATGTGGACCAGGGCGACGATTATCTGGACCAGTGGAATGATTATCTGGACCAGTGCAGTGATTACTTTGACCAGGGCAGCAATTACCTGGACCAGGGCAGCAATTACCTGGATCAGGGCAGTAATTACCTGAACCAGGGCAGCAATTACCTGGACCAGGGCAGCAATTACTTGGACCAGGGCAGCAAATACCTGGACCAAAACAGCAACTATCTGGACCAGAGCAGCAATTACCTGGACCAGAGCAGAAATTACCTGGACCAGAGCAGCAATTACCTGGATCAGGGCAGCAATTACCTGGACCAGGGCAGCAATTACCTGCACCATAGCAGCAATTACCTGGACCAGGGAAGCAATTACTTGGAGCAGAGCAGCAATTACCTGGACCAGAGCAGAAATTACCTGGACCAGGGCAGAAATTACCTGGACCAGGGCAGCAATTACCTGTACCAGGGCAGCAATTATCTGAACCAGAGCAGCAATTACCTGGACCAGAGCAGCAATTACCTGGGCCAGGGAAGCAATACCTGGACCAGGAAAGCAACTACCTTGACCAGGGTAGCAATTACCTGGACCAGGAAAGCAACTACCTTGACCAGGGTAGCAATTACCTGGATCAGGGAAGCATTTACCTGGACCAGGGAAGCAATTATCTGGAACAGAGAAGCAATTACCTGGACCAGTGAAGCAATTACCTGGACCAGGGCAGCAATTACCTGGACCAGGGAAACAATTACCTGGAACAGGTAAACAATTACCTGAACAAGGGCATCAATTACCTGGGCCAGGGCAGCAATTACTTGGACCAGGGCAGCAATTACCTGGACCAGGCAGCAATTACCTGAACCAGGGGAGCAATTACCTGGACCAGGGCAGCAGTTACCTGCACCAGAGCAGCAATTACCTAAACCAGGGCAGCAATTACCTGGACCAAAACAGCAATTACCTGGACCAGGGCAGCAATTACCTGAACCAGGGCAGCAATTACCTGGACCAAAACAGCAATTACCTGGACCAGGGCAGCAATTACCTGAACCAGGGCAGCAATTACATACCACCTGGCCAAGGCTGAGAAGCTTATCTCAATTTGGAAAGGAAAAAATCCTCTAAATCTTCAGAATTAATAAATCCAAACTTTTGGTAGAAATATTTTTCTCTGAATAATTGAAATTACGTGAATAAGGAATTAACAATAATAAGAGGGAAGTAATAAGAGAGGGAGATAGAACTTTAGGAAAGCAAATAGCGGAAGAGAGTAAAATGGTCCAAACGTATATATACGTTTTTACCGCTAGTGCCCCGACCTTGATTTTCCCCATAAGAAAGCATGTAAAAAAACGTATATATACGTTCGGGGCACTAGCGGTAAAACGTATATATACGTTTGGACCGTTTACGGGTTTTAAAAGTTATTTAGAAAAAAATATTAACTAAGTTTCAAAGGAAATTATTAAAAATTTCAGAATATTTAATACAGGAGAGATGTCAGGATATACACAGAAAAAGTGTATGTTTTTCAGCTTGAATATGTAGAGAATTTATTTAAATCCTTATTTTTAAGGATTGAAGTATTCTTAACCATGGTACGGTTAAGTTGCCAACCCATGGCGAGTAAGTCGTAAAACTCCAGGCTAGTGCGTAAGCCACCGACCTGGGTTCTAACCCATCCGTACTGTGGTTTGTTTGTAATCGTGGTTTTTACGATTTCGTGATTGTTAGTGAAGAGACGACACGCAGCCTCAGTGACCCCTCAAGTTGTAGATAGGCTTCAAACCCTATTAACTAACCATTGATTGAGAAGAGATTTGTGAAGTGGAATTAGAATGGCTTGTAATTATCGAAAGAAGAGAGCAAATGATTAATAGGCTCACTCCCCACCAGCCTCTCCCCACGAGCCACTCCCCACCAGCCTCTCCCCAATAGCCACTCCCCGCCAGCCACTCCCCACTAACCACTCCCCGTTAGCCACACCCCGCTAGCCACTCCCCACCAGCCACTCCCACCAGCCTCTCCCCACCAGCCACTCCCCACCAACCACTCCCCACCAACCACTCCCGGCCAGCCACTCCCCACCAACCACTCCCCACCAGCAACTCTCCACCAGTAACTCTCCACCAACCACTCCCCACAAGTCACTCCCCACCAGCCACTACCTCCATCCACTCCCCACCAACCACTCCGTACCAGCCACTACCTCAAGCCACTACCTCCAGCCACTACCTCCAACCACTACCTCCAACCACTACCTCCAGCCACTACCTCCAACCACTACCTCCAGCCACTACCTCCAACCACTACCTCCAACCACTACCTCCAGCCACTTCTTTCAGCCACTACCTCCAGCCACTACCTCCAACCACTACCTTCAACAACTACCTCCAGCCACTACCTCCAGCCACTACCTCCAACCACTACCTTCAACCACTACCTCCAACCACTACCTCCAGCCACTTCTTCCAGCCACTACCTCCAGCCACTACCTCCAACCACTACCTTCAACCACTACCTCCAGCCACTACCTCCAGCCACTACCTCCAGCCACTACCTCTAATCACTACCTCCAACCACTACCTCTAGCCACTTCCTCCAGCCACTATCTCCAACCACTACCTCCAGCCACTACCTCCAACCACTACCTCCAGCCACTACCTCCAACCACTACCTCCAACCACTACTTCCAGCCACTTCTTCCAGCCACTACCTCCAGCCACTACCTCCAACCACTACCTTCAACCACTACCTCCAACCACTGCCTCCAGCCACTTCTTCTAGCCACTACCTCCAGCCACTACCTCCAACCACTACCTTCAACCACTACCTCCAGCCACTACCTCCAGCCACTACCTCCAGCCACTACCTCTAATCACTACCTCCAACCACTACCTCTAGCCACTTCCTCCAGCCACTACCTCCAACCACTACCTCCAGCCACTACCTCCAACCACTACCTCCAGCTACTACCTCCAACCACTACCTCCAACCACTACCTCCAGCCACTTCTTCCAGCCACTACATCCAGCCACTACCTCCAACCACTACCTTCAACCACTACCTCCAGCCACTACCTCTAGCCACTACCTCCAACCACTACCTCCAGCCACTACCTCCAACCACTACTCCCAGCCACTACCTCCAGCCACTACCTCCAACCACTACCTCCAACCACTACCTCTAACCACTACCTCCAGCCACTACCTCTAACCACTACCTCCAACCACGACCTCCAACCACTATCTCCTGCCGCTACCTCCAGCCACTACCTCCAGCCACTACCTCCAGCCACTACCTCCAGTCACTACCTCAAGCCACTACCTCCAGCCACTTCCTCCAGCCACTTCCCACCAGCCACTCCCTCCAGCCACTACCTAGAGCCACTACCTCCAGCCACTACCTCCAGCCACTACTTCCAGCCACTACCTCCAGCCACTACCTCAAGCCACTACCTCCAGCCACTTCCTCCAGCCACTTCCCACCAGCCACTCCCTCCAGATACTCCCTCCAGCCACTACCTCCAGCCACTTCCTCCAGCCACTCCCTCGAACCACTCCCTCCAGCCACTACCTACAGCCACTACCTCCAGCTACTACCTCCAGCCACTCCCTCCAGCCACTCCCTCGAACCACTCCCTCCAGCCACTACCTACAGCCACTACCTCCAGCTACTACCTCCAGCCACTCTCTCCAGCCACTCCCTCCAGCCACTACCTCCAGCCACTTCCTCCAGCCACTCCCTCGAACCACTTCCTCCAGTTACTACCTACAGCCACTACATCCAGCTACTACCTCCAGCTACTACCTCCAGCCACTCCCTCCAGACACTTCCCTCCAGCCACTCCCTCCAGCCACTCCCACCAGCCACTCCCTCCAGCCACTCCCTCCAGCCACTCCCACCGGCCTGAACACATGAAGGAAAGTTGAGGTGTTATGGACACTACTGAAAGAACAAGAGAGGAAACCAAGAAACTATATATGAACATTTACAGAAGGAAAGAAGAGACACAAGAGAGCATAATCAGCCTCCCTGGAGAAGGAATGGGACAGAGGAAGGTCGGTACACGTCTGTATTATCTCCGCATCACCGATGAAATAGGATAAACTGAGAGATAAATAACAAGTACTGTGTTAACGATGAATGAATGTCTCAACACTCTGGCTGGAAAAAAAATCATAAATAACCCACACACGGGAAAGTTTACACGACGTTTCGCTCCATCGTGAACTTTAATAATTGTTTGAGACGGACGAAATGTTGTCCAAAATTTTCTCAGCTATGTGTGGTTATCTCTGGTATACTCTGATGATGGTATAAAAAGAAAAAGAATTTATTGGTTAAATTGCTAACTAGGATGGTTGTAAAATGTTACAAAATTGAAAATAATGACGACAAAATAAACTATATATTAAATAATTTAATTATAATTCAGGAAGATCTTAGTGAGGACACACACACACAGCAGGGGCCAGGAGGCCAGGAGCTATGACTCGACCCCTGCAACCACAACTAGGTGAGTACACACACACACACACACTCCTATGAGTCAGAGGGATGTTAGGAAGTATTTCTTCAGTCATAGAGTTGTCAGGAAGTGGAATAGTCTAGAAAGTGACGTAGTGGAGGCAGGAACCATACATTGTTTTAAGACGAGGTTTGATAAAGCTCATGGAGCAGGGAGAGAGAGGACCTAGTAGCAATCAGTGAAGAGGCGGGGGCCAGGAGCTATGACTCGACCCCTGCAACCACAAATAGGTGAGTACAAATAGGTGAGTACACACACTTACACACACAGACACACCAGGAGCTGAGTATCGAACCCTGCAACCACAAATAGGTGAGTACACACACCTCACACACACACACACACACGCACACACACACAAACAAACACAAACACACACACACACACACAGGCACAATTAAGAAGGACTTAGCATTTTCAAGTTCAGCTAATTAAGCTTAACTACTGACCTGACAGAACTCAGTATATACCGTGGTAGAGCCACGCAATCTCAGAGTGGGCAGCCCAGAGGGCGGTGAGTGGGGTAGTGTGGTATGAAGATGTAAGGCAAGAAAGCTCTTGGTTCAACTAAAGATACAAAAAGAAAAAAAGTTCAAGAGCCTGGAAAAGTGTAGAAAAAACACACAGAAGAAAACAGAGAAGTGAGCAGAGGAACCAGAAACGAATATGTAATTGTGAAAAGAGAAGATAAGAGGTATTTTGAAAATGTCAGCAGCACAAAACAATTTAAAGCAAAACTATTTCACACTCATATCAAAAGAAGGATACTAGCAGAAATCCAGATAATTATACTGAAGAAGAAAGAGAAAACATGAGAAACTACGTCGAAGTCTGTGAAAACTGAACAAATAATTTGTTCTCAGTAGACACAGAAGCAACAGCAGAGAATCCAGGAAATAGAGTACACCAACAGGCACTGGACGCCATGCATGCAAAAGGGAACAGGGTGAAAAAAAACTTTTGAGTGAACCTGATACATCAAAGGCATTGGAACCTGCGAGACGAAGCAGAAACATTGTCTGAACCACTAGCTAAAATTTACAGCAGGTCAATAAACACAGGACAGTTGCCAGAGATCTGCAAGATAGTGAATGTAATCCCTGCATTTATGATCAACCAGACATTGCATGTTAGTATGAATGACAAGTATACATGGTAGGTAATGGAGAAGATAATCAGAGGGAGAGTTTAAATACTCCATTCAGCTGATCCCATCACAACATCAGCTGATCTCATGACAACACCAGCTGATCTCATGACAACACCAGCTGATCTCATGACAACACCAGCTGATTCCATCACAACATCAGCTGATCTCATCACAACATCGGAGACTGAAGAGAAGCACTTTCATAAGCAATAACTAGCACGGGTTTATAGATAACAAATCATGTCTTATAAAACCTCTAAGAATTCTATGAGACAGTAAGAGCAGCGAGGCAGGAGAGAAGAATGGGTGGACTGGCTGTTCTTGAACTACAAGAAAGCATTTGATACTGACCCTCACAAGAGGCTGGGACGGATGTTAGGAGCAGGTAGGAATGACACGGAATATGCTAGAATGGATGAAAAAGGTATTCTGGGGGAAGGAGACAAAGAAATTGTCTGAAAAGAGGTGTCAAAATGGTAAAGAGTACCAAGTGGGGTCCCGCAAAGGTCAGAAATATTATTGGTACTGTTTCTGGTATATGTGAATGAAATATCTGAAGGAATTAAGTCATCTGTATCCTTTTTTTGGAGATGATGTACAATTAATGTGAAGAATTACAGCTGATGAGGACAAGGAAAGATTACAAATAAACCTAAAACACTGGAAGATTGGTCAGACAAGTGGCAACTTAGCTACTTGCATTCAACCCCTGAAAACGTAAGATAATGAAAATTTTAAAAAGGAAAAAGAAGACCGTAAACTGAGTATAGATTCAAATAATAGAGCATAATGACTAGCATATCTCCAGACACGCAAATCAACAGAATGACCTCTATGCAAATGCTCGTTAGGCAAATTTAAGAGAAGCTTTCATGACTCTCAACAAAGTCATTCACGCCCTATAATCAACAAATGTCAGGTCCATCCTAGAGTGTGCAGCACCAGCATGGAACCCTCACCTGGAAAATATGATGTTAAGAAGCTGAAGAAAATACAGAGGAATGCAAGGAGATTAGTCCCAGAGCAAAGTTGAATGAGCTACAAGGAGAGCTAAAGGAACTGAATTTAACGACATTAAAGAATAAGAGAACCAGGGAAATATGAGAACGACACACAAAATACTCGGAGAATTTGGTAGGGTGGATAGGATGCCAGAACGTATTTCTCAAGTCTCAGAGTGGCCAGGAAGTGGAGTGACCTGGACGAGGTAGTAGTGGAGGCAGACTTCATACTCAGTATTAGGTAAAGATATGACTGGGTCCACAAGGATAGGAGGGACTAAAACTCGGTAAGCAGTAAGAGGCGCGGCCAGGAGCTGAGACTCCACCCCTGCAACCATAAACACATGAATGCAAATGTATGAGTACACACACATACACACAGGTATGATAAAGCTCATGGCGTAGGGAGAGTGACCCAGTAGCGGCCAGTGAAGAGGCGGGGCCAGGAGCTATGACTCGACCCCTGCAACCACAACTAGATGAGTACACACACATACACACACACACACACACACACACACACACACACACAGCTTTCTATTTGACATTAACATTCAGAAACTGTAAACCCCACTTCAGTAGTCACTGGTTACAGTCTAATATATACAGTCTACACTGCTACAGTTTACACCCTTAACATTTCCCTCAACACCTTCAATAAACATAATTTTAACCATTGCAACAGTGGAAGCTCACACACACACACAATTATTCTCAGTTCTTATCTACTGGATTCTTTCTGTCACATATCCATGATCAAGGAAACTGTTAGTGCAGGGAAACCCAGCGCAAATGTCGCAATTTCTGGTTAGACGCCTCCATACTGGAGCGAGGAATCTCCTCCACCTGTGCCTCTTCCCAACCCCCATATATGTTTTTGGTTGCGTTATTGGCAGGGACTGTGTTCAGATCACTATACTAGTACGCAGCGAGTGAGTCTTTTGTTGCTTTTGTTTCTTTTATTGTTGTTGGCGGGTCCCCTTGAGAGAGCGTCTGTCAGCTGACACAAGACAGAACCTCCACCGTTCCATGAGCTGAATGAGACACGGGTTTAGCGCCACTGTCTCTACCTCTCTCTCTCTCTTTCTCTCACACACACACACAAAACAAACAGGCCAAGTGTCTATCTATGACAACTAGTAAATAATTAACACACACACACACAAACACACATATTTATACCCCATGTGTTACTGGGTCATATACATCCAACATTATTTACATTTTCAATTTCACTTGTTCTCAAGAATGCCTTCACCTCAACAGTATCAATGCAGACAGACACAGACAAAAATACACACACACACACACACACACACACACATACACACAGGAAGTTTAATAGCTTGGGAAGCGATGTAGTGGAGGCAGGATCCATTCATAGCTTTAAGAAGAGGTATGATGAGGCTCATGGCGAAGGGAGAGAGACCTAGTAGCGGCCAGTGAAGAGGCGGGGCCAGGAGCTATGACTCGACCCCTGCAACCACAACTAGGTGAGTACACACACACACTACTGCTAAAGGAAACACACTTGAAAGGTGAATTATAAGCAATAAGTGGCAGAAACAATGATAAACATGACAATCCATTCGGGTAATAAACTAACAGAGGAAATACGAACATAGTTATCAAACCAATTAGGCGAGCACAATCAGATAGCTTGTCTGTATCGCAGTTACAGGACGGAGAGTCGAGTCTTCGTTACTCCTTGCGATGAATAACCCAGATACAGTAAGATCTACCCACTCCTACCCGAGCTTTAAGCTCCTTGTTGATGAATAAGTCACATATGCAACACTTGGAAATCTTCATTGTTGATGTGTTTCTCCTGTGCTTCAGGCTTCTTCAGTTGAAGATTGAGACACTTATGCAACATATGGGAATCTTTATTAAGGAAACGTTTCGCCACACAGTGGCTTCATCAGTCCAATACAAAGCAGAAAGGTGTAAGGAGAGTAGGAGTTTGAGGTAGTCAGTCCCTCGGCCTGGAGTCGATGTGTTCAGTCCATCAATCTTGTAGAAAGTACAGCATAGGGCGTAGAAGTGACTTATATACTGTAGACAGGTGAGGCGAAGCAGGAGGAGGCGGGGTCATAGTGGTACCATCCACTAGTCGAAGTAGGTCTTCGTCCAAAGGTTGGACAAGTGTTGAAGATTTTCTTGTATCAAGATCCCATGATGTTGCAGTGGCGAAACGTTTCCTTAATAAAGATTCCCATATGTTGCATAAGTGTCTCAATATTCAACTTGTCGGTTTTCAAAACCATTTATCACAGTTGAATAGTTGAATACAGGCGAATATGACATTGGAGGCAGTTGAAGAAGAAATTTTGAGGTAATCAGTCCTTCAGATTTCATAGAAAGTAGTCAGTCCCTCTTTGCCTTCACAGGAGGTAATCAGTCCTTCAGCCTTCATAGGTGGTCAGTCCCGCAATAATCTGATATAGTACTCTTAGTTGGGTACCAAGTGCTGAGGAAAAAAGGTAGAAACAGAGTAGGTGGAGAAGGGGTAAGGAGTGAGTGGAGTTCGGGAAAGCGAGAAGGTAATAGACCGGTGAGAACCCCAACCACATAGTTGGCACCATCACCACTGTTCCACCAAGGTAGTAGCAGTGATGTACGATCTCTGAACCGAACATTTTAAAACTAAGGCAGAAATACAAGATAAACTGAGTCGTTACATCCACTGTAGAGACGACTGCAATCAGGGTAAAAGTCAGATCACAGGACACTTTAACCACTGTATATAGAAATTAACCCGGGAGATACAGGAACGAAGTGGAAATCAAAAACATTTCGTAGATGTGGCAAAAATTACAGACCATTAACACTAATATCACAAGTCGCAATTTTGTTTTTTAAGTGATGCTGAGACGCCAATTAGTGTTTTTATGAAAGTAAAACACACATTCTCTACACAACCCAAATCAATAAATATTTAAAGAAGGAAGGTCATGCTTGTTGCAACTATTAGATTATGAGGACCAAATATCTGAGGCTTTGGAAGAAAACCAAAACGCAGATGCTGTTTATATGGATTTTACAAAATTGTTTGAAAAATGTGACTACAAAATATCCCATAAATTAAGGTCAATAAATACAACAGAAAAAGTTGGGAAATGAATATTCCAATTTCTGATCGAACACAAAGAGTAGGAGAGAACTGAACAAGGTCGAGTCTAAGCACAGTAAAAATTCAAAATTTTAAGGCACGGCCCTAGTACCTTTTCTGGCACGCATCCTCATAACAGTAGCTCAGTACCAGATCAGTGCCAGATCAATCAGTCTGTGATGACTATATAGGCCTGCGAGCCTATAGTCATCACAAGCCTGGCTACCCATAGGCCGGATTGGTAGTGTAGAAAAGCCTACATAACAACGTAAAATTATTAGTTTGAAGTACAACTCCGGCAGACTACAACAAATCCAATAAATATTAATTAGCGTTCATTGGCTATTAATCTTTCACAGATTTCCAACACGTATATAACCCTGGCCACTCTAAGTAATCCCTCGCACAAGACTTTCAAGTAGAGTTTAATTATTAGCGCGTGATACAAGGAACATCTTAATTCTTAATAGTTCTGTTGGACGTTGGTATTGTCCACGAGAAAACTATGCATGTTTCTGGCTGTTGTCACGGGCACCTGTATCTCTGAATATGATTTTATCTAGTGGAGAACTGTGTGTTTCTAGCTAGCTCTGACAACAGTTAGTGGAGAACTGTGTATGTTTCTAGCTAGCTCTGACAACAGTTAGTGGAGAACTGTGTATATTTCTAGCTAGCTCTGACAACAGTTAGTGGAGAACTGTGTATGTTTCTAGCTAGCTCTGACAACAGTTAGTGGAGAACTATGTATCCAAAGGTAACTAGAACATTGGCATATTTAATTTTTTTTCACTTTTTTCACTGTCATTTGTCAAAGTGTGTGTTGTCTTGTACACAATTTCTCTGTTGTACACTGCATAGTCACAATATTATTAATAATGCGCACTGCTGCCACTGACAACCTGCTGTACCACCTGTCAGGTGATACCACCGCTCTCATCTCTACTGGGTTTATTCATCTACCTATCGGTATTGTATACCTTCAGTATACAATACCGATAGGCAGATATAGGTGAGTATATTCTTAACCTCACTATCACAGAGCACATCAAAGGAAGACGCCTCAGAACACCTAGCTTACTGCAACCAGGTATTTTAAAGAGGACATAACCAGTGTGTGATGACATGATTTCAACTGTGCAGTTGACTAGACTGACGGAGGCTCGAGCCTCCACCACTCCAAACACTGTTTATCACTTCACATATTTCAAATGTAATGCAATTTTTGCTCAAAACAGTTGATAAGTTACGACGGTTTCACTTGTGTTGCATAAGAATGCAACACAGTGTGATGAGGATTGCATTTGCTTGAACAGTGTCAACAGAAACTAGAGGCGAGAAAGAAGCTTCAGTTGCAGACGAGGGTTGGGTCCCCTCGCCTGCCTTACTGTTGCATTAATGTTGCAGGTGTTGCTAACACAGCAGTCTCTAGCGTTCTCTCAATCGAGGCGCATTGAAAATCACAATCAGTTCTCACTTCTTTCTTTTACTGATAATTTTGTGTAATAATTTTAGATTTCAGATGTTTATATGCTTTACTTTCCTGTATTTACACGAGTGTTGAAGCTTTTCTACAGGAAAACTAGGATTTTCTACAGAGAACTAGGATTTTCTACAGAGAACTCGGCTAAATGAGATTAACAGTTCAATAAATCTGTTTCTATTGCAACAATGAATGCAACAGCAATTCACTCATGCACTCACAATCTCAACTCAAGTCTTGCGTTAAATCCCAGAATTTCAGGAATCTATTTCACCAGTTTCTAACAAGGGGCCGAGGCACCCAAACTTACTTATCACCAAACATACAAAAGAAAGCAAATATCCATCAATTTTCAACAATTTGCATTTGCCTCCGAATACTTTCCAAGCGGACTGAGGGACATTAACAACTCGCACCGAGTAAGAGAGGTTACGTGAGAGGGAATTGAAGTTTAGCAGACGGAATCCGCGGGTGGGTCGGAGAGGGCCTTAGAGTAGCGTACAGCCAGCCCGGGACCCTGACACTGAGTGCCACAGTGTGGCACGCGCTGCCTTCTCCTCCAGCCTCCCACTCTTCCCAAAATGCGCGAATCTATCCGAGTTTCGCCGCGATTTCGGCCGCTAAAGCTTCACTTGGAGGCTGACTCGCTTGTTTTACCACTGGAGGTGTTTGTGAGTGATAAGGTGAAGCCGTGGGGAGAGTACCTGGGGAGAGAGAACCTGAAGAGAGAACCTAGGGAGAGGAATGGGGTGTCGTGGGTGATGTTTGGAAACAGTGGGTTTCTTTCTCTGCCCCCATGATCCAAGAGTTACCCATCGCTCTGCCACCCACAGTGCCCCCACTCTGACCCCACCCTTCCTCACTACCACCACAAGCACTTTCACCACCACCACAACTACCACCACAGTCACCATCACCACCACCAACAATAACAGCAACAACAAACACTATAACCACCATCACCACCACAACCATTACCACTTCTACTACTACTACTACTACTACTACCACCACTACCACTACAGCCACTACAACCACCATCATTACCAGTACTACCACCCCCACAACTATCACCACTACCACCACCACCACCATTACCACCACCTCCATCACAACCACCACCACCACTACCACCACCACAACCACCACCATAACCACTACTATTACTACTACTACAACTACCACAACCACAAACACTACTACTACTACTACTACTACTACTACTACTACTATTACTACTACTACCATCACCACCACCAGGACTTACAAAGTATTCGGGAGAGAGAGAGAGAGAGAGAGAGAGAGAGAGAGAGAGAGAAGAAAGAGGAGGGAGAGAAATATTCTAGATAACTACATGGTAGTGATGAAATATCTCTCTCAGTATGGTAGCTGAAGTTACCTCTCTCAGTATGGAGCTGAAGTTACTCTCTCAGCATGGAGCTGAGAGTTACTCTCTCAGCATGGTAGCTGAGAGTTACCTCTCAGCATGGAAGCTGAGAGTTATTCAGCATCATCTCTCAGCATGGTAGCTGAGAGTTACGTCTCTCAGTATGGTAGCTGAGAGTTAACACTCTCAGCATGGTAGGGAAGAGTTACCTCTCTCAGTATGGTAGCTGAGAGTTACCTCTCTCAGCATGGAAGCTGAGAGTTACCTCTCTCAGCATGGAAGCTGAGAGTTACCTCTCTCAGCATGGTAGCTGAGAGTTACCTCTCTCAGTATGGTAGCTGAGAGTTACCTCTCTCAGTATGGTAGCTGAGAGTTACCTCTCTCAGCATGGCAGCTGAGAGTTACCTCTCTCAGCATAGTAGCTGAGAGTTACCTCTCTCAGCATGGTAACTGAGAGTTACCTCCCTCAGCATGGTAGCTGAGAGTTACCTCTCTCAGCATGGTAGCTGAGAGTTACCTCTCTCAGTATGACAGCTGAGAGTTACCTCTTTCAGCATGGTAGCTGAGAATTACCTCTCTCAGCATGGAGCTGAGAGTTACCTCTCAGCATGGAGCTGAGAGTTACCTCTCTCAGATGGTAGCTGAGAGTTACCTCTCTCAGCATGGAAGCTGAGAGTTACCTCTCTCAGCATGGAAGCTGAGAGTTACCTCTCTCAGCATGGTAGCTGAGAGTTACCTCTCTCAGTATGGTAGCTGAGAGTTACCTCTCTCAGTATGGTAGCTGAGAGTTACCTCTCTCAGCATGGCAGCTGAGAGTTACCTCTCTCAGCATAGTAGCTGAGAGTTACCTCTCTCAGCATGGTAACTGAGAGTTACCTCTCTCAGCATGGTAGCTGAGAGTTACCTCTCTCAGCATGGTAGCTGAGAGTTACCTCTCTCAGTATGACAGCTGAGAGTTACCTCTTTCAGCATGGTAGCTGAGAATTACCTCTCTCAGCATGGCAGCTGAGAGTTACCTCTCTCAGCATGGTAGCTGAGAGTTACCTCTCTCAGTATGGTAGCTGAGAGTTACCTCTCTCAGCATGGAAGCTGAGAGTTACCTCTCTCAGCATGGAAGCTGAGAGTTACCTCTCAGCATGGTAGCTGAGAGTTACCTCTCAGCATGGTAGCTGAGAGTTACTCTCTCAGATGGTAGCTGAGAGTTACCTCTCTCAGCATGGCAGCTGAGAGTTACCTCTTCAGCATGGTAGCTGAGAGTTACCTCTCTCAGCATGGCAGCTGAGAGTTACCTCATCAGCATGGCAGCTGAGGTTCCTCTCTCAGCATGGCAGCTGAGAGTTACCTCTCTCAGCATGGCAGCTGAGAGTTACCTCTCTCAGCATGGCAGCTGAGAGTTACCTCTATCAGCATGGCAGCTGAGAGTTACCTCTCTCAGCATGGCAGCTGAGAGTTACCTCTCTCAGCATGGCAGCTGAGAGTTACCTCTCTCAGCATGGCAGCTGAGAGTTACCTCTCTCAGCATGGCAGCTGAGAGTTACCTCTCTCAGCATGGCAGCTGAGAGTTACCTCTCTCAGCACCACACAAGTAAAAGCTTTAATATTCCTCAGCTGTAGTTTGTAAACAATAAAAGTTGGGAAGGGGAAGGAAAGAGAAAGGAGGGAGGGGAGGGGGAGGGGGGAGAGGGAGAGGGGATGGGGTGGCGGAGAAGGGAGGGGAGGAGGAGAGGGGGAGGAGAGGGATGCAGGTGAGGGGAGGGGGGAGGTATCTCCCTTCGCTACTCTCTTCAAATGGCAGTAGTAAACTGTTTAATGTTCAGTGTTTGTTACCACCTAATTGTGGTTGCAGGGGTAGAGTCACAGCTCCTGGCCCCGCCGCTTCACTGGCCGCTACTGGGTCACTCTCCCTTTTTCATACCTCTTCTTAAAGCTATGTATGGAACCTGCCTCCACTACATCGCTTCCCAAGCTATTCCACTTCCTGACCACTCTGTGACTGAAGAAATACTTCCTAACATCCCTGTGATTCATCTGAGTCTTCAACTTCCAACTGAGTCCCCTTGTTGCTGTGTCCCATCTTGTCAATTCTTCTCAGTATCTTATATGTCGTTATCATGTCCTCCCTATCTCTCCTGTCCTCCAGTGTCTTCAGGTCGATTTCCCTTAACCTCTCCTCGTAGGACCTACCCCTTAGCTCCGGGACTAGTCTTGTTGCAAACCTTTGCACTTTCTCTAGTTTCTTTACGTGCTTGGCTAGGTGTGGGTTCCAAACTGGTGCTGCATACTCCAGTATGGGCCTAACGTACACAGTGTACAGGGTCCTGAACGATTCTTTATTAAGATGTCGGAATGCTGTTCTTAGGTTTGCTAGGCGCCCATATGCTGCAGCAGTTATTTGGTTGATGTGCGCCTCAGGAGATGTGCCTGGTGTTATACTCACCCAAGATATTTTTCCTTGATTGAGGTTTGTAGTCTCTGGCCCCCTAAACTGTACTCCGTCTGCGGTCTTCTTTGCCCTTCCCCAATCTTCATGACTTTGCACTTGGTGGGGTTGAACTCCAGGAGCCAATTGCTGGACCAGTATTGAAGCCTGTCCAGTTCCCTCTGTAGTTCTGCCTGGTCCTCGTCCGACTGAATTCTTCTCATCAACTTCACATCATCTGCAAACAGGGACACTTCGGAATCTATTCCTTCCGTCATGTCGTTCACAAATACCAGAAACAGCACCGGTCCTAGGACTGACCCCTTTGGAACCCCACTCGTCACCGACGTACACTCTGACACCTCACCACGTACCATGACTCGCTGCTGTCTTCCTGATAGGTATTCCCTGATCCATTGGAGTGCCTTCCCTGTTATCCCTACCTGGTCCTCCAGCTTCTGCACTAATCTCTTGTGTGGAACTGTGTCAAACTCCTTCTTACAGTGTGTGTGTGTGTGTACTCACCTATTTGTACCACCTATTTATGGTTGCAAGGGTCGAGTCATAGCTCCTGGCCCCACCTCTTCACTGATTGCTACTAGGTCCTCTCTCTCCCTGCTCCATGAGCTTTATCAAACCTCGTCTTAAAACTATGTATGGTTCCTGCCTCCACTATGTCGCTTTCTAGGCTATTCCACTTCCTGACAACTCTATGACTGAAGAATTACTTCCTAACATCCCTTTGACTCATAGGAGTCTTCAACTTCCTATTATGACCCCTTGTTTCTGTGTCCCCTCTCTGGAACATCTTGTCTCTGTCCACCTTATCTATTCCTCGCAGTATTTTATATGTCGTTATCATGTCTCCCCTAACCCTCCTGTCCTCTAGTGTCGTCAGGCCGATTTCCCTTAACCTTTCTTCGTAGGACAATCCCCTTAGCCTTGTTGCAAACCTTTGCACTTTCTCTAATTTCTTGACATGCTTGACCAGGTGTGGGTTCAAAACTGGTGCTGCATACTCCAGTATGGGCCTGACGTATATGGTGTACAGAGTCTTGAATGATTCCTTAGTGAGGTATTGGAATGCTATTCTTAGGTTTGCCAGCCACCCGTATGCTGCAGCAGTTATCTGATTGATGTGTGCCTCAGGAGATGTGCTCGGTATTATACTCACCCCAAGATCTTTTTCCTTGAGTGAGGTTTGCAGTATTTGGCCACCTAGACTATACTCTGTCTGCGGTCTTCTTTGCTCTTCCCCGATCTTCATGACTTTACATTTGGCAGGGTTAAATTCAAGGAGCCAGTTACTGGACCAGGCTTGTAGCCTGTCCAGGTCTTTTTGTAGTCCTGTCTGATCCTCGACTGATTTAATTGTGTGTGTGTGTGTGTGTGTGTGTGTGTGTGTGTGTGTGTGTTATAGTATATACTCATGTGGATATCTTCGGTCCTAGCATTTCCACCACTGATATATTAATACGGTCAGTGTCATACGGTGCTAGTTTGAGCAGTAAGGTGCTAGTGGCAGTAGCAGTAAGGTGCTAGTGGCAGTAAGGTGACAGTAGCAGAAGACGTGTCTTGTGTACTCTCTGTGGACTGAACCATCTTTGCTGTGCTTCCGTTATTAGCTACCTGAGATTGGATGATGGTTTCCCTCGACTACGAGCAGCTATATCTCCAAATGAAGGCGGAATTAACGGAAGCTAGAAGAGAGATTCAACGTTTGAAGGGTATATGCAAGGATTATCCCCGGAACAATGTCGCCGATGATCAGACCAACGAATGGATGCTAGTCGAATCTGAAGGGACGAAGCTGAAGTTGAAGAAGGTCCAGGAGACTGCTGTGAAAACCAGCAACTCTTTCTCCTTGTTATCAGACGAATGTGAAGACATCCCAGCGAAGACCATCTCTACAAAGACCGTTGAGAACGTCATGCACACCGCCAGTCGAGGTAAGAACATTGTTTTAGTTGGGGATAGTCAGATTAAGTTTATGGATAGGGAATTTTGTCTTAAGGATAGGAATAGGAGGCAGAGGGTGTGTTATCCTGGGGCTGGGATGAAGGATATTGTTAGCCGTCTGGACGACATCATGAGAGGTAATGGGAGCAATCCTATTATCTGTCTCAGTGCTGGAGGCAACGATGTTGGCAGACGTAGGAGTGAGGAGCTGATTAGCAGCTATAGGTCAGCAATAGACAGAATTAGGAAGAAGGGTGGGAACCCTGTCATATGTGGTATTTTGCCAAGGAGAGGAGTTGGAAATGAATGGTTGTCCAGGGCAATTGGTGTCAATTGCTGGCTGGACAAATACTGTAAGGAAAATGCAGTAACATTCATTGACAACTGGGACCTCTTCTATGGCAGAAATGACATGTATGCCAGGGATGGGGTTCACTTATCTAGGTCTGGGGTGGGGGCACTGGCAACTGCAGTGGAGGGAGCTGTTAGGGCTTTAAAAGTTAGTGGTATGGGTTATGGGGGGAAAACAGTGAAGTCCCAGTGTAGTAATGTTATAAATTCTAGGGGAACTAGTAATAGGCAGAATAAGGTGGATATTGGAAAGCCAGTGGCACTAGGTGACAAGGACAGTAATAGGTATAAGGGAAAAACAGAAATGAGCAGGAAGGGTAAAGAGAAAGGAGGGTCTTTAAGTGTATATTACACCAATAGTCGTAGTGCTAGGAATAAGATGGACGAGTTGAGAGTAGTTGCAAGTACAGGTAATATTGATGTTTTTGCAATAACTGAAACATGGTTTAATATGAAAAATCGGGACTTGCCTGCCGAATGTCACATTCAGGGTTTTAAATTGTTCCAAGTAGACAGAAGTATCGGGAAGGGGGGTGGGGTGGCACTCTATGTCCGTGATCATTTAAATTGTGAATGAATGGTTCAGAGAACCGACGAGTTGGTAAATTAGACACATATGCAACACTTGGGTATCTTTATTGAGGAAACGTTTCGCCACACAGTGGCTTCATCCAGTCCATATAAAGAAGAATCGGAAGAACATAATAACATAAGAACATAAGAAAGGAGGAACACTGCAGCAGGCCTGTTGGCCCATACTAGGCAGGTCCTTCACATTCCATCCCACTAACAGAATATTTGTTCAACCTAATTTTCAATGCTACCCAAGAAATAAGCTTTGATAATTTAAGGGTATCTTAACAGGAGGAGTGTGAGGTTGTCAGGCCCTCAATCTTGAGACGATGTTGTCAGTCCATCATTCTATTCAAGATTGATGGACTGACAACATCGTCTCAAGATTGAGGGCCTGACAACCTCACACTCCTCCTGTTCTTCACGATTCTCCTTTGTATGGACTGATGAAGCCACTGTGTGGCGAAACGTTTCCTCAATAAAGATACCCAAGTGTTGCATATGTGTCTAATTTACCAACTCGTCGGTTCTCTGAACCATTCATTCACATCCTGTCTGACACTGCAACATCTTTGTATCTTAATACAGGGATTTCTTCGCTTGCCTATTCCTTGGGCACGACCTACTTCCACATTGAACAAATGTGACACCTCCTACAACTGCTGCACCTCTCCTGTCTACAGTATATAAGCTCCCTCTGCTCATATGCTGTTATTCTATTCAAGATTGATGGACTGACAACATCGTCTCAAGATTGAGGGCCTGACAACCTCACAATCCTCCTGTTAAGATACCCTTAAATTATCAAAGCTTATTTCTTGGGTAGCATTGAAAATTAGGTTGAACAAATATTCTGTTAGTGGGATGGAATGTGAAGGACCTGCCTAGTATGGGCCAACAGGCCTGCTGCAGTGTTCCTCCTTTCTTATGTTCTTATGTTATTATGTTCTTCACGATTCTCCTTTGTATGGACTGATGAAGCCACTGTGTGGCGAAACGTTTCCTCAATAAAGATACCCAAGTGTTGCATATGTGTCTAATTTACCACATCATTTAAATTGTTGTATAAAAATGGGTATAAAGTCTGAATTAACACATACAGAGTCTGTCTGGATAGAATTTTCAGAGGGGCATGAAAAATTGATTTTAGGTGTGATATACCGTCCCCCAAACTTAGATAGGGACCAAGGGAGACTACTATGGGAGGAAATTGTTAAGGCCACAATGCACGATAACG